>LFJQ01000464.1:0-26805 GCA_001182835.1 Oropetium thomaeum
GACTGTCCTTCTGTGGAATGCTGAGTTAGAGTTGTGGATACAGCCTCAAGCATGGAATCAGTCAGGCACACAAGGGTTCAAAGGAGGCACAAAAGGTGATCCCACCTTGCACTCTATAGATGATTAAATGCCCTCATTGTTTTTTTTTTTTTTTTGCGAGTCAAATGCCCTCATATTTGAATTCATGAAAGATATTTTACTGCTTTTGGCAGGACGTGGTCATAGACAATGAATTCGAGGAACAAATTATGTCAAATGTTATCCCACCTAAAAACATTGGAGTTACCTTTGAGGACATTGGAGCCCTGGACAATGTAAAAGACACACTGATGGAATTGGTGATGATCCCTATACAAAGACATGGATTGTTCGAGAAGGGCCAGCTAAGAAAGGTGTGGTCATCTTATTTTAAATGTCACTTAGGGCCCGTTTGGCTCCCTTTATTTGGTGGAATTGAAAATCTCTATAATAAACTAGTCTATTTGGCTTAGAATTTAATGTTTCACCACTTTCCAAGGTTCACTTTTAAGCCTATCTCAAATTCATAGGGTGAGAGGTGGGAAATAGATTCTATAGATCACCATGCTATGTTTGCACTCTCCAACTCAATTCCATTCCCTTCCAAATATATAGCTGCTCAAATATGTGCCTAAACTACATGAATTCAATTCCAACATCCAAACAGGCCCTTATATTTTGAGTACCAAATGAAGAAGCCGTAGATTTATAATGCTGCCTCCTAACTATATCAGTTACATGTTTCAAGCATCACTAACTCGTTTTTTCTTGCTATCAGCCATTGAAGGGAATACTGCTCTTTGGACCTCCTGGAGCAGGTAAAACTATGCTGGCAAAAGCAGTAGCTACTGAAGCAGGAGCAAACTTCATCGATATATCAATGTCAACTATTACATCGAAGGTACTCTTCAACCAAAATAACTGTTAGTTCTGTGTGCTAATTTAGCCTTGTCACTGTTAGGTCTGATGTCATTTTGATTCTGTATCAGTGGCTTGGAGAAGGAGAAAAATATGTGAAGGCCATTTTCTCTTTGGCAAGTAAATTATCTCCTGCAGTAATATTCATTGATGAGGTGTGTGAAAAAACTGACTTATTAATTGTTTTATTCTTGATTTTTTTTTTTATACCTGTCCTTCAATTTATTACTTTTTACAGGTAGACAGTTTCCTAGGAAAGGAGGGAGAGTTCAGGAGAGCAGGAAAGCATGCGCAGAATGAAAAATGAATTTATGATAAATTGGGATGATCTGCGTACTAAAGAACGGGAACGGTGTATTGGTTCTTGGAGCTACAAATAGACCATTTGACCTTGATGAAGCTGTTATTCGGCGGTTTCCTCGCAGGTAAGTTCTAGGGTCCCCCACCCTTCCTTACTTTCAGGTTTAGTTTCTTCTCCTTAACTCTTGGCACTGATTTCTATTGACAGATTGATGGTGGGCCTTCCTAATGCATCTAATAGAGAGAAGATTTTGAGAGTAATACTATCTGAAGAAGAGTTGGCATCAGATGTGGACCTTAAGTCACTTGCCAATATGACTGATGGATATTCAGGGAGTGACTTGAATGTACGCTGATATTGTTTTGCCTTCTGTGTACTCTTCGGTACTGAGAAGGAATTGGCTGCTTATCTGATTTCTCCTCCCTGCAGAATCTCTGTATGGCTGCGGCAAACCACCTGATTCGTGAAGTCATCAATAAGGAAAAAAGGTACGCACAATCTATATTTAAGCCCATGTAATTCACCTCTGCCCATCCATGTCTTGTCCCATGTAATTAGTTCTTTGGCTAATTGGTGCGTGTATACAGGAGAAGAATTTGGCAAGAGCTGAAGGTAGCGCCTGATCCCCCGTTGTATGGAAGTGAGGCGATTCGCGTTCTTAGAATGGATGACTTTCAAATGGGCACATGGCCAGGTGAGGGAACAGTGCATGACTTATATTGTCGTTCTAATAAATAAACACCAGGAACTGAGAATATTTTTTTCCTGTTGTGCACATAACAAGTTGAATAATTTGCTGTAGGTGTGTGCTAGCTATTCGTCTGACTCACTAAACATGAACCAACTTCTCCAGTGGAACAACGTGTACGACGAAGGTGGGTCGAGGAAGAATGAAAGGCCGTCCTACATCATGTAGGTGAAAAAAAAAAAAATACTATCTGTACCAGTTTCTATACTACACCTAGCTAGATGTGTCCTCGCTAGTTGGCGTGCACGCACAATTCAGTCGGGATTTTCTCTGCTCCCACCAATCAGGAACAGCTGCCTCCGACACTTCCCTGTAATTAGATAGCCTAACCAAGTATCAGAGAGCTCAAGATGACATACTGACTAGCTAGCTGTTCCGACATGAGGTCTATAGTCATTGCCCTATAGGTCCCTATTCTTTCCTTGTTGTGGACGCGTTCATCGGCAAGACTTACAGCCGCAGGCCGCGCGCGCCCCCAACAGTTCGTGGCTAGCAAGGTTGCAGACAAGCATTCAGTTAGCGAATCAGAGGAGGATTAGGAGGCTAGGAGTCTGTTAGGATATTTGGTCGTTTAATTCAGAGTCTGTTCGTGAGGTAGAGTTTGAGTTGGTTACAGATTGTGGAGTCGCCTGTTATATAAAGGTAGTAGCTTGTACTATGGAATCATCGAAGAAGAAATAAATCTCCTGGTCAGGAGGCTGTTCTTCGGTCACCGTGGCTGAGAATACATCTCGGTCCACCGGTGACAACAACCTCGCCGGCGTTCGCTATCCGCTACGCTCCAACACGCAATCTAGTCTTCTACTCGTATCTCCCTTGCAATCACCCCGGCGGACCCGTACTAACTTGGTATCAGAGACCAAAGGTGCTTCGTCTCCAATGGCGAAAACCGCGGACGATCCTGCGGACGACTCCGCCAAGCTTGATCGCATCCTGGCACAGCTCGCGTCGATCACCACTCGCCTCAACTCACACGACCAGCGCATTGCCCGTCAGGAGAAGCTCGTCATCACCGACGGCTCCACCGACTCGCATCAGTTCGATGGCAAGGATGAGGGTAGCGGTACGGTGGCGTAGGTCAGGCGGTGGCGGGCGGTGGGTGGCGGCGGCGGCAGCGGTGTCGGAGGTTTTGGCCGTCGTGAATGAGCGCCAGATGACCAGTTCGGCCGTCGGTTTCCGAAGAACATCAACTTTCCGCAATATGACGGTGAAGTCGACCCTCTGACTTGGCTGACGAAGTGCGATTCATACTTCAGAGGCATACAGACCATGGAGGCGGAGAAGGTGTGGCTCGCCTCTCTCCATCTCGACGGCGGGGCGGCTGAGTGGTATTACGCACTTGAACGCGACCACGGCATCGTGTCTTGGGCGCGCTTTGTAGACTCCGTAAATCTGCGGTTTGGCCCTCCAATCTGCTCCAACGCCCTTGCCGAGATCAAAGAGCTCCATCGCACTGGATCGGTCGAAAGAGTATCAGCGCAAATTCCTGGCGTTGCTCTGCAGATGTGAAGACTTGCCCGTGCAACACCAGATTCAACCTGTTCACAGCAGGACTTGGGAAGCCCCTGCGTACCGATGTGGAGCTGCACTCACCCGCTAATCTACAAACAGCCATGAGCCTCGCGCGAGCTTACGAACAACGCAAAGTCGCAGTCCTGGCAAGCTGGTACTCTAGCGGTCCGACGTCCACACCAGCAAGGCCAGCTTCGTCGTCGCCACTCGCACTGCCAACACCCTCAACGGGATCAGCAACAACAGTAGGGCCTCGGCCACGCTTCCGTCGTCTTTCACCTAATGAGTTGGTAGCCAAACGTGCCAGCGGAGAATGTTACCATTGTCCAGAAAAATACACTACTGGCCACAGGTGCACCGCCAAGAAAATCTTTGTGCTGGAGCTAGAAGAGGACGAAGACGTTGATGCCATGGTAGAAGACCTGGGGATCTCTCTCCACGCTTTAACCGGCATCGGGCCTCAGGAGACCATGCAGCTGGAAGTTTCAGTGGGCGGCAGGACCTTCATCGCGCTCGTGAATTCCGGCTCCACTCATACGTTTATCAAACATGGCCTCGCGCAGGCACTGGGATGACGTTGCAACCACGACAAGGTCTCACAGTGAAGGTGGCAACGGCGATCACTTATCTAGCCCGGGGGTGTATCGTCACGCGCCAATGTCCATCGGTGCTGAACAGTTTCACGTGGACTGCTACGCGCTCGCCATCGATGGATTTGATTTGGTCCTCGGCACTCAGTGGCTGTGCACTCTTGGTCCAATAGTCTGGGACTTCCGTGCCTTAAAAATGTCATTCTGGCATGACAGCCACACGACCAAGCTTGTCGGTGTCGAGGCGCCGGCTCCGACCATTCACTCCGTTTTGATGGGCAAGGAACTGATGGAGCAGTTGCTACTATCCTACGATGACATCTTTGCTATTCCATATGGGCTTCCTCCGGTGCGCCGACACGACCATCGCATCCACCTCGCGCCGAATACGACACCTGTCGCCGTGCGACCATACCGTTACGCACAGCTTCTAAAGGATGAAATCGGGACGCCAATGCGAGGATATGCTCTCAGCGGGCATCATCAGGGAGAGTTCATCCGCCTTCTCTCTCCTGTACTGCTCGTCCACAAGCAGGACAAAACTTGGCGTTTCTGTGTGGACTACCAGGCACTAAACGACAAGACAATCAAGGACAAATTCCCAATTCCAGTAGTCGACGAGCTACTCGATGAACTTAAAGGCGCTCGCTTCTTTACCAAGCTTGATCTTCGCAGTGGATATCACCAAGTGCGGATGCACCCGGACGATGTGCACAAGACGGTGTTCCGTACACATCATGGCCACTTTGAATTTTTGGTCATCCATTCGGATTATCCAATGCGCCGGCGACATTCCAGGCGCTGATGAATGAGATCCTAAAACCGTTGTCTTTGTCGTTTCGTTCTTGTGTTTTTTGATGATATTCTTATCTTCAGCTCGTCTTGGGCTGAGCACCTGCAGCATGTCAAGGTGGTGTTCCTGGCACTTCACTATCACAAGCTCTTCCTCAAACGGTCCAAGTGCTCATTCGGCAGCCTTCAGTATCATACCTGGGTGACGTCGTGTCAGCTGACGGTGTCGCCATGGACTCCAGCAAGTGGACGCCGTTGACGCTTGGCCTACGCCACGCACAGTCCGGGCGCTCAAGGGGTTCCTAGGCCTCACCGGCTATTACAGGAAATTTGTCGCCGGCTATGGGGCCATAGCAGCACCATTGACGGCATTGCTTAAACGCGAAGCTTTTCTTGGTCTGAGGCAGCCAATGAAGCCTTCCTTACACTCAAGCAAGCATTGATGACGGCGCCCGTGCTGCACCTTCTAGATTTTGACAGACCATTCGTCGTGGACTGTGATGCCTCCGGTACAGGGTTCGGCGCTGTGCTCCATCAAGGCGAAGGGCCGATTGCATTCTTCAGCAGGCCGGTGGCACCACATCACGCAAAGCTACCGGCGTACGAACGCGAGCTCATCGGATTGGTAAAAGCGGTCCGCCAATTGGCGGCCATATCTCAGGGCCGTCCTTTCGTCGTGCGGACAGACCACTACAGCTTCAAAATTTATCTTGGACCAGCGCCTCACCACCATTCCGCAGCACACATGGGTAAGCAAGTTGTTTGGCTTTGATTTTACAGTGGGAATACTGGCCGGGCTCTATGAACAACCGCGGCTGATGCGCTATCACGCCGCGACGAAGAATCCATGGCAGGGTACGTCATGTCCTCGCCGTCCTTCGCCGTGTTCGATACACTGCGTGCAGAACTGACCCGGGACACTCACGTCAAAGCTATCCGCGCTCGGCTCCAGATTGACACCGCGCCCGACGGCTGGACCGATGTGGACAGTCTTTTGCTCTTCAAGGGTCGCGCCTATGTGCCCGATAACTCGCCATTGTGGCCACAATTGCTCGAGGAGGCGCACACCACTGGGCATGAAGGTGCCCAAAAGACGCTGCACCGCATGCGAGCATCTTTCTTCGCCAAGCACCTCGCACGTCGTGTGCGCGACTTTTCAAAGGATGTCTGGTGTGCCAGCGTAACAAGACTGAACATCTTCACCCAGCAGGCCTTCTCCAACCGCTGCCCGTGCCGTCAGAGGTATGGAGTGATATTGCCATGGATTTTATTGAAGGATTTCCCAAGGTGGGTGGCAAGACGGTGATACTCACGGTCGTCGATCGCTTCTCCAAGTATGGCCACTTCATCGCCATAAGTCATCCATACATAGCGAGTTCAGTGGCTCGTGTATTCTTCGACAACATTGTTCGCCTACATGACATGCCATGCTTCATTGTCAACAACCGCGATCCCGTCTTCACGAGCAATTTCTGGTCTGAACTTTTCCGTCTCAGCGGGACAAAATTGGCTGCTCAGCTTTTGCGTTCCATCCCCAGACCGACGGCCAATCGGAGGTGACAAACAGAACCATCGCCATGTACCTCCGCTGCCTTGCGGGCGATCGCCCACGCTCATGGCTACAGTGGTTGCCTTGGGCAGAGTACTGTTACAATACTTCATTCCAGACAGCCCTGCGCACCACACCGTTCCGCGTCGTTTATGGCAGAGACCCCACCAACACTTTTCTCCTATCAAGTTGGAACAGCAAAGGTACCGGCGGTGGATCAGCGTCTCCGGGAGAGGGACGAGTTTCTGGTTGAAATTCGAGAGAGACTACTGCTGGCTCAAGACACGATGAAGACAGTTCACGATCAGAAGCGGTGCGATGTGTCGTTTGCCGTAGGTGACTGGGTGTGGTTGCGACTCCAACACCGCGCCGCCTCAGCAATCATATAAGCGCCAATCACAAAGCTCTTCTCCATGCTTTTATGGGCCCTTCCAGATCATTGAGCAAAGTGGGAGAGGTCGCGTTCAAGCTTAAGCTACCAGAGAAGGCTCGTATTCATGAACGTATTCCATGTAGCCCTTTTGAAGCGATTTGAGGGGGTTCCTCCGGCAGCACCAGTTCCCCTTCCTCCACTGCTTCATGGCCGTGTTGTACCAACACCTGCCAAAGTGGTGCACGCTAGGCTGAACAGAGGAGTTTGGGAGCTGCTCGTACAATGGGTCGGCCGCGACGTAGCAGACGTAACTTGGGAACCAATGGAGGACTTCAAGCGCACCTATCCAAACCACCAGCTCGAGGCCGAGCTGTTCCTCGAGAAGGAGGGAAATGTTGTAGACGCGTTCATCGGCAAGACTACAGCCGCAGGCCGCGCGCGCCCCCAACACTTTGTGGCTAGCAAGGTTGCAGACAGGCATTCAGTTAGCGAATCAGAGGAAGGATTAAGAGTATAGGAGTCTGTTAGGATATTTGGTCGTTTAATTCAGAGTCTATTCGTGAGGTAGAGTTTGAGTTGGTTACAGATTGTGGAGTCGCCTGTTATATAAAGGCAGTAGCTTGTACTAGGGAATCATCAAAGAAGAAATAAACCTCCTGGTTGGGAGGCTATTCTTCGGTCACCGTGGCTGAGAATACATCTCGGTCCACCGGTGACAACAGCCTCGCCGGCGTTCGCTATCCGCTACGCTCCAACACGCAATCTGGTCTTCTACTCGTATCTCCCTTGCGATCACCCCGGCAGACCCGTACCATTCCTGCTACTCTTCTAGAAAATTGGCAGAGGGCTGTGTATACATGTAAAAGAACAAAGATATGGAAATAGAATCTCACTGTGAATTGGTGCTGATAATTCATTGTTGTAATAAGGCTTGCCTCAATGCCTGGCCATATCAAAGTGCGGCGAAAGTTGTGCGTATGATTTCCATAACTCGACCAAAAGGTTCGAAGGTTCAATTTTATTTTTTGTTTTCATATTCAAAGAACAAAAACTGTAGCACTTTCAATGCTTTGCACCATACATGGGGATCGGGTTCTTTTCCAGTTTTTAAAATGGGGTGCACAAGTTGGAAACAAGATGATTCAGTGCAAGTTGGCGATATCATCCTTTGCTTATGTTACATTATTATTATACATTGTCGACATTATTTTCCAAACTTTAAGTCTATTTAGCTAGTGGTAGCTACATTAGAGGACGTAACTATCACTTTCGGACTCATAGCATAGTCATAAATAGACAACATATGACTACATTCATATTATAAATTTGCTCCTCCTTAGTTAATTAAGATTTTGCGAATCGATTAGTTAATTAAATTTGAACTAGATTTTAGGGAGATTTGGATTTTAGATCAAATTTATCTCATGACAACGGTTTTAGAAGAGGTTCGACGAAATGTGGCAACAATTATAGAATTTAGTGTGGTGGTGTTTGAAGAATTTAGTGTGACATGAATCAAAGAATTTAGTGTGCCAATGGTTGAAAGAATTTAGTGGGGTAATGAGAATTTAAAGTGGTAGCTACATCTCGTTATCTTACTACCAGTAGCTCGTTAGTTACATCCATTTTCCAAGATGATGCTGATTACTTGTGATGAACTCTGAACGTTTGGTCTGAATAGTACTAGGATGTGAGGTACAGAGAAAAAAAAGTTGGAACGATTGTCTGGAACAATCAACCCGACCTGACGACTTGCGAATAAAATTAGTGAAAATACACTGTTAATCGTTGTTCTTGTTCTTAAGCTATTCAACCCCAGCGCCCCTGCAACAACTTAAGCTTAGCACGGCAAATCCATCAGGCGAACATCACTATAATTACGCAAAAAAAAACACTTTATTTTTTTATTACAGGCGACTGTGATGAAGATGTGGTGCGATCGAATAAGCCTACACTGGCTGCTGCTTTTCAGCATAGCTAGCAAGAAAACTAGCACCGTACGAAATATGAACAGTCATCTGGAGCCACACGCGCAGCCAGCGGGCAGCCGTAGTAGGCTGATTCGATCGCGCCCGTTGCTCCTACCTGAACACAAGCTTTCTTTTTTCTTCTTTTTTTTTTTTTCTTTGTGACAACGCTTAGAGGCAAACTTGAGCCTTCATTGTTGCTCTATCTGGAATAAACGTCCTTACAGGTTCAAGCATTATAAGAGATGGTTACTAAAATAAAAATATGTACATCGGGTGAGAAACAATAACTCATCCAGATAATGTGATTACTATCCTAATCTGATAGGTGGGTTAGCATCATAATAAACCGGTCATCCATCAGGCCGACCTTAAAGTTCGTCAGCCGAGATGAAGGTGAACCTACATGGAAGTGGGACAGGCAGGCTAATTTTCATCATCCGACTCAAACGACGGGAGCCGCCTGGACTGGACTCCAGAACGCCGGAACGGGGGCCGGCACTCCCCCAGAATCGACTTAACCTTGGAATACTCATCGAATGGAGTGGTGGCGTCCGACTGTTCACTTCCTTCACCACTGACCTGACAGCTCTTGCAGATGCGTCTACTGACGGCGCAGCCACACCAGCCTGGCGGGAGGGTGTTTGCCCCGCCGGGGACCTGCCGGTACCGCTGGGACCAGCCTCGGCTGTCGCCTTGGCCTTCCCCTTGCCGATCTCATACTTCTGCATGTCGTACAGGAGCTCCTTCTGGAGCTGCTTATCTGCCACCAGAATCTCCTCGATCTCGTTCTTGTAGTCCTTAAGCAGGGAACGAAGGCACTCCATTAGGCAGCCGGTTAGGGGACTGTTTTTACTCTCCAGCAGACGCTTCAGCTCGATGAATATGGGGACTGCAATTTGGATCAGATTCTTCTTGGCAACCTGGGTGACTGCTCTCCCTTTGGCTGCCAGAAGTGCACTAGCTGTCGCCCCACCTTCACCACCTTCTTCATCCATCTCAGAATTGTCCACACAGATATTAGGATGGATGCGCATCTCCTTGCAAGCCAGAATTTGCAGAGCATCCTGTTGGAGGAATTAACCATCATCAAAATGGAATGACAGCAGCTAAACTATAAAATTAACCACTTTCTAAGTTTCACATACCAAATATGCAACATAAGAAAGCCACTAATACAAAAACCACAGGCTACATGTGCATATTTGCTCGTGATGAGTAATCATGCTATAAGCACCTCATCTATAGCAAACATTGAATCTAGGCACATGACATCAAAGATAGTTTTCAGTTCATATGAGCAGGCGATTATGTGAAGATTTGATCCCTACCTGAAGTACAGCTCTTCCAGCTGCATCATCAACATTGAGCAAACCATCACAGGCAGCAGCCAAAATCTCAGCACATAATTTGCAGATGTAGCTAAAAAGATGCTCTGGTGCCATTTGTTTCAGCAAAGAGACATATATATGCATCCGTTTTGACCTCGACCTTTCATCAGTGCCACTGCAACAAAACTTCCCATGGTGAAAAATCAAATGAGGGTAAAAATTTCAGTCAGTAAGGCAAGCTAAATTATTTTACCGTATTGCAAAAAGGGCAGGTCCTCTGTCTTGACTGCTCTGAGACTCACTATATGCACCGTGCCCTGTGCAACTGTTCAGGACATAGATAGCTTCAATAAAACTGTTATACGCAAGAAGTGGCGCTTTAGCTGCAAACATGTGGTTAGATTAGATATTGACCTAAACAAAGGAAAGTGAGTGCAATACTGAAGATCTATTGACCTTTTAAATATGTTCCCAAAAAGGTAGTCAGCCAAACGCCTAATCTTCTCCGATTCATCGACTAGAGACAGCAGAAACCGAAGGAAGAGTACCCCCCTTCCACTTTACATAGTCCCTCTACACAAATAGTAGTCTCAATAAACCAAGATCAAACATTAAATTCAAAACATTATAAAGGGTGAGATTACCTGCAGCAACTTAGAGAGTAGGATAAATGTTTGTCGCCGTACTACTTCACAAGGATCACATAGTGATTTTGTTATTTTTGACATATAACTGAAAAAAAATCAAAAGAGAGCTCAATTAATTCACATGTTTCAAATAAATGTAGCTACTAGGCAAAAATTTAGTATTTTAAATCATTCATCCTACATCTATGGAATATAACTGATTAGCTAGCGTTGCCAAAATCAATACAACAACAAAGCCTTTTAGTCCCAAGCAAGTTGAGGTAGGCTAGAGATGAAACCCAGAGGACCCAAACACAAACATCAGACAGAAGAAGACGAGGAATATAACAAAAGAAAAAAAATGGGTAGTATGAGGGTTAAAAAACCAAAGTAACTAATTTTGCCAAAGGTAAATAGTGTGAAATGCCCAAGAGAAATGACAGCAAAAAAGGAAAGATGACAAAATCAATATGTTTATCATTTATGGAAGACCACATGACAACCATTGGCATATGTACAGTTTTGTGTCATTAACCTCAGTTCCAACACAGCTACAGACTAACAGCCTCTCCAATGCCATGTACCTATAGTTCAATTATGTTGCAGAGTTTAAATAGTGTCGTTTGTTCCCTGTTTGGGGGAAAAAATTGGGCAGTACATAACTAATATAGTAATATATGATCACTCATCAAGACTATTAACTTAGAAAATGGCCACATACAAGTATAAGAAAACATAGGGTGCAAATGCACAATGTTTCATAGGTATCGACAGACATGCCTGTATATTGCAAACTGCAGACAAACTTTAACATCTCAAAAAGCAGTAAATCTAATACTGTCTGTAAAGAGAGAGAGTTTTAATTCCGGAAGCAATTTGATATCAGTATCAGTGAGTACATGAACAAAGAGCTCACCAGTCAAACCAATGAGGTATAACGAACATAGAAGTCTGCCATTGCAATCATAATATTATTCCGAATTGTAGCCAAATCACTCCTCTCAAGCTCCTGATTCGTCGAGCAACATTGAATGCCTATCTGTGAAGGGTAGTAATGAGACCAAAGCAGAATGCAACAACATACCTGAACAAATAGTGGAAATATCGTTTGGCTAATTTTGTAATCCACAAGGCAAATTTTTGCCAATGTATCCCACGCTTGTATATATAAAGATGGAGCTAACTCTTTGAAAGAAACAGTCCCACGAGCAAGCTTTTCTGGTCTTGAAACAGAGTTTCCAGAAGTTATGACTGTGTGCAGCAAAGGAGTGATGTCTTTCACGCTTGTATTGGGGCAAGCTAGGATCAGTGACCCAACAGTGAAGACAGCAACAACTGCCTGTGATGTCGACTTTGGCTTGGATGCCTCTTCATTCCCTTATGTTTGCCGCTCAGAGGAGTGACAAAACTGCAACCTCTGGTATCAGATGCCTCTTTTATGTACTGGTCAAGGATGTTGAAGGCTATCTGGATAAGTTGCTGTGCCCACTTCAGAATTAGTGCATCACCTTCTTTCACTGTTTTTACTTTCCTTTTACATAAAATTTTCAGCGATTTTACATGCGCATCTACCTATTTGTGTACACATAAAAAACATAGTCAAGACATGGACATGAATCACTTTTCAAAATGCGGTTTTGTAAGAAAATTGACAACATTTTACATAACACACAAACCTAACAGAGAAAATAATCAATGCAACATGAGTAATGTTGCAGGACTACAGGTAAAGGAAAATGGTAAACAACCAGCAGTTTTTCATCAGATTCCAAACAGATAGTAAGTTTGTCACTGATATATGATTGCAGTGAGGTTTTCCAGCTAAGGCAGAAGATCTCCCTTTCAGGGAAACAAGTGCTGGTTATTACACTAAATGGTATGACAAAAAGGGCAGGCAGGCAATCTGTGCAGATTACCCAATTGAAATTCTTGCCACAATTAAGAGTTAGAACCATAACAAATGCTAGGTTACCCAAAAAGCTTGAGAACAGTAGGTGCTGCCAAAGTCAACAGAGTGGGTAATAGGGCTAGGGTACACAGCAGAGGGCTAGTAGGTTTAGTTTTATATTTTTATTAATATAACGTCTCTGTTTTAATTTTTTTCTGTAGCCAGCCAAATTTATAATACTATAACAAATAATGTTTAGGGGTCCCGTAACTGATTACCTCACTAAGGTTCATATCAAAATTTTCAATCCTTGAGAGCAAGCTATGTGCCATTTCTGCTGCAGGTTCCGAAGGAAGCTCCATGGAGACATTTGAAATAGTTTGTAAGAGTGACACACGATTAACAGCCCCAGAGTGCAGAATTTGATTCCCCTTCAGAACAAGCTTTTACTTCTGTCATCTTGCCCAATATTATCAAGGAGTTTCCAGTGGTGAGAGAGGAACTTCCAGTTGACGGATTTAGGTGTGAATGATGATACCTCAGAAAGAAGCCACCATGATCCTGTCGGTGCAGTCCACTTCTCTATTGGCTTGCAACTTCTCAACCATAAAGATTCAGATATTGTTATAATGTTCTGCAGTGAACTAACCAGCAGCGGTTTCAGCCTTTTTCTTCTTCCCAAGGCTAGCACAATATTTTCTTTATGCACGGAGCAACCTCTCCATCACAAATGCTTCTCAACAAATCCAGTGTCCCTTCAGGTAACACTTCTTCCAAGGTGACTGAACCATCATCTAGGTTCACATTGGCAGCTTGGCTGATCCTGTTAAGGACCAGTTCAAGAAATAGGTTTTCACATTCTTCCTGGATGCTTGTCTCACTGTCAATTATAAGTGGAGGCACAGCCTGAAGCCACTCTTTTGTCACTTTCTCATCAGGAAACCTCCTAAAGACCTCCGAGATGGCTGCTAGAGCAGCCTTACGGATACTGACTAAATGGATCAGAGCATGCAGCCCCCATCGCACAAAGTAGCGACTCATCAACAGGTCTCCCGATTAAAACCGATGGCCTTCGTGGTGAGCATGAGCGCAGCTTTCCTCACTGCAGCCTTATCATCAGTGCAGCGCCTTCTCAGCAACTCCCCGAGCCCCATGTTCCCAATCTTCATCACCTCCTGCAACCGGGAAACCTCAATACCCCTCCCAGACAAAAAATCAAGTGCCTGAGCTGCATTCATCAATGCCCGGGCTCGAACGCCTCCCACATTATCCGAACACCTCCCTACCAGCACCTGCAAGAACTTCAGCCCCCGAGAGCCCTCCCTACCAGTGTCATCCTTAGTCGATGGCATTAGCATTGGCAGCATTGCGAGGACCAAATCCACTGCAAGCAGTCGTCCTTTGGCTTTCCCATTTGCCATGGCCACGACAAAACCAGAAAACTCAACCCTTTCCTCTTCCCGCAATGCCTGCACCACCTCAACAATAGCCTCCACCGCCAACCCCCTGGCTTCTGCCTTGTCCGGCGCCTTCACAGCCAAGTACCTCGGCAGGTAGGCCACGGCCTTCCTCACTCCCTGCTCCCCTTCCTCGGCACCCAAAGGAACTAACTTTCTCACAAGGAACTGTACGGCGGCCACGCGTGCCGCGGATTTTGTCGTAGAGAGCACAACAGGGGCAAGCGAACGTATGACATCCTGCACCGCCTCGGTGTGATAATCGGATCCAAGGACGGCCGCGAGGATGTCGAAGGCAGAGAGCTCCGCGGCGGTGTCGACGAGCGACCTACGCGCGTCTGGGTGGGCCCCGAGCGGCAGCCGCCCCGCGGCGTCAGCGAGCAGGGTAACAGCCTTGGGGATGAGCGACGGCAGCTCCGGCGCGGCCGCCGCTGTCTGGCGTTTACTCTTGCGCTTGCGGGGGTTTCCGCCGCCGGAACCAGGGTTAGGGTTGGCGGAGTCCTGCGCGCCGGCGGCGATGGCGGCCTTGCGGAGGGCGAGGAGGAGGGAGAGGAAGGGTAGCGGGGAGAAGAGGGTGAGCAGCGGGGAGGCTGGTGCGAGGAGGAGGCGGAGGTAGGCAACAACGGCGGGGAGCGGGTGCGCAGTGAGGGACGCCTCGAGCGGGCCGAGCAGAGAGGAGGCGGGAATGCCGGCAGTGGCGAGGCGGGGGAAGAGGGAGGCGGCAGCGGCGGTGGAGGAGAGGTAGGTGAGGGAGGGGAGGGACAAGGGCGGGAGGACGCGGAGGAGGCCGAGGCGCGGCGGTGGAGTGCGGCGAGCTCGGAGAGGACCGCCGAGACAGAGCCGGGGGCCGGAGTGGAAGCGGAGGACGAAGGGGAGTCGATCTCGTCGCAGGCGTCGTGGTCGATGTCCATCTCGTCGGCGTCCATTGCGGCAAGATGGGAGGGAGGGAGCGTGGGAATTTGAAATTTGTGGTTGGGAATGGAAGCGATTTGAGCTGGTTGGTTAGCCGGGGGTAGAAGAAGAGGCAGGAAGAAATGGTCTTTTACCTTTGGAAATTGGCATGAGGTTTTAAAACCATTATAAATTTTTTAAAAATCCATTAAATCACTAATCTTTTTGCAGATCCATTAAAATATTATATAATTGGTTTAATATTTTGTATGAATGTATAAAACCCATTAAATCACTAAATCTCATTTCAAATCCATTAAAATATTTTATAATTGGTTTGATATTTTGTATGAATATATACTTATTGTTGTCTTTAGGTACTCCCTTCGTCCCATGATATAAACATTTAAAACCTCTTTTTTCTTAAGTTAAGCCTGTTTCATTTAAGATCTAGTCCCACCACAGACAGTGAGCTTCATTCATTATAACATACCCGTAGGTCTCTCTCCTCTTCTCTCGCCGGTAACAAGAAACCCAGTGCAGCGACGACTTGACGATGAGTCATGGCAACGATGCGTGTAGGAGAGGCTGGCGATGCCGCTGCAGGGAGTACAGCCACACGGCATTGGAGGAGTAGGTGACAGCCTAGCATGGAACTTGAGCGGCGAGCAGGGACGAGGGACGACGAGGAGTAAGATGAAGCGGCGAGGAGCCCGAGTGACAATGGCGCGGCGGCTAGTGGGGCCACACGACGCGGAAAGACCTTCTTTCTCGACGACGCCTCCTCTATGCAATGAAAATGATGAAATCACCGACCACTAGCCTCCTGTCGTAATTTCGACAAAGACATAGAGGAAGAGGAGAGGCTGGAGAGGGTGAGAAGCCCTCATTAAGGAGGGGTCTTTTTCTTTCTACGTTCTTGACATTTCAAAAAGCTAGAAATACTAATAATACGAGATGGAGAGAGTATCATAAATTCAATAGCGTGTTAAATGGAGCTATTTGAATATGTAACCTGTTGCAACACTATATTTATTGGACCATGTTTTAGTTATCTATATACGATAATGATTGATGTGATGGGTAACTTAGCTCGCCACACAATGATGTTTGTGAGGGTGTCTCTCTTGATAGGATTAAAGAAAATAATATACCACATCATCAAGAGGCCCGGCAATATAATAGAAATTGTAGACTTTTTTGACTTAAATATTTTTATTATGATTTAATTTATCATTGATTGTGTTTAAACTATGCCTTATAATTTTACACATTGGAGCTAACTTTTCAAATAAGATATGCTAGTTGCTAGCTCTGTCTGTCGATGTAGCTACTAGATGGAGTGAGTCTTGGTTCTTTTTTACGAGGGGCCTTGTGAACCGTCGGGCTGGCCTTCCACCTTCAAACCTTCGTTCATGTCCAACAACGAGGAGGTCCCCAAAACCAGAAACTCTAACCCCAATCCCAAACGCTAATCTCGTCGGAAACTCGCCGGAGATGGAGAAGGACACTAGATTTGGAGAAGAAAGGTGAGAGAAGAGGAAGGGAAAAAAAAACAAGGTGTTGAAGTTCTCCAAAACGCAAAATTGTTTTAGAACTGTATGTATGTACTTCGCGGCGGCAAGCGATTGACGCCCGTGGCTATTATGAGATGCAGCCTTTTTCTTTTGGCCCATGTCAACAAAGAAGATTGGGCTGGCGTGCGGAACCGAGCCGACTTTGTCCGGGAGCCACCGTGTCGTTCGATCCCCCACCATCTATTTGACGCCACCACCGCCTCCAGCTCCAGTCAAAAAGAAAAGATTAAAGCCTCGTATTGTGTGCGCGTGTTGGGACTCCTGTCGAAACTGATTTCTCTCTTCGGCTCCCGCAATTCGGATCCCACTCGTCAGCTAGCTGCTCCGTCCTCCCTCCGTATTTTAAATGATGTTGTTTCCCAGTAGAAATTTGTGCTGGCGAGTGGCGAACAATAAAAGTTTGAATCATCCTGACAAAGCTAGTCATCATGGCGCCAGGGCCAAGGCGTGTAGCTAGCTCGATGACGTGGACAATGAGGTAGCGCATGATCGCAGGGTTTTTGTTTTTTTTTTTTCTGTTTTGACACTGATGATCGCAGTGTTGATGTGTGCGAAGAGAAGACACGACCAATTTCAGTTGGAGGATCTGAGATCCCAAGTCGGTCAACCAACATCTTGGGCTTGGCTGATGCGGTTCCAGTTCCTCTCGTCAACAATTAAAAGACAAAGCAGGCATAAGGCAGAACAGAATGATGGAACAATTCCACCCATCCAAAATTCCAGATCAACTCTTTACAATTTCACAAAGGCTTTTAAGTCCACTATAGACAATGTCAATCAACCCTGTACCTAAGTCAAAAAAGTCTCAACACTGGCCCAACATAAACCCACATTCCCCGTACAAACTGCCCAAAATAAATAGTACAAAACAGGGCACTAATATACACCTAGGCAACGAGGTATAGGGCCTTCGCATGTACTATCTTTGAGATACCATTGAATCAGTCAGTAATGATAAAGAAAATAGGGGAGCAAAACAAAATGATGGTGATGACAGCAATAGTAACTCGTTTTGCTTCAACGTTTCATAAATTTCCCCCGTTTCAAATGCAAGCTATCCAGCTTTCCAGGCTCCTTTCTATCTGCCTCACAGAGGAATCAATGAGTTACAAAATTTCATTCAGAGGCCAGCTAGAAGAGCTCTTCAGAGTTGAATTTGTTCCATGCCTCCTGTTTTATTCAAATAGAGATAAGAATTATTAAAATATTTGCAGAGTAGGTAAAATGAAGATAATTAGATCAGAAATATAGTGTAATTATCGAAGTAATAGATAAAATGAAGATACTTCATTGCAAAGTCACAGATATACAACCGTCAAATTTTAGCACTATTTGAGTAAATTCGAGCCTAGAGGTCAACGTGTTGTAACGGAAAAAAAAAAACAGCAGAGATGTTCCAAGCCTACTAGGAGATAGGAATGACGATGGCATTATTGGCATTAATTTGGCTGTTGGCATAATTCCAGGCTCAGACAAACCATTGTTATAATGGAAGTCCTATTGTGGACCATATACATTACAAGGCCAGGTACTTTCTACTATCATTTAAGGACCGTCTTTGTTCCCATGGACCATACTTGTAGCTGATGCAAACTATTAAAAGGGCAGCCCGGTGCACATAGCTCACGCTTGATGCAATTATGTGCCATAATAAATCATACATCAGTCACGGACTCTATTGTGGACCATAAATAACAGCATCTGGGGATTAAGCTTTATTTCCATGGACCATGGAATGCAATAATTGAAAACATGAACAAAAATGAGCAGCAATGTAAAATGACAGTAACTTTCCACACCTTAAGGAGATCAAAAACTTTTTCTGCAATATATTTCTGCTGGAGATTCGCACCCTTCTGTTGCACCTTATCAGGATGGATACATAATGTTGCTTTTCTGTACACTTTTTTAACAGAAGCACCAGTAATTAAGTCGGTAAGAGATACAGGCTGCCATCCACATTCTGGCCAAAGTACCTGTTACATTTGGAATATATGATTCATATTAGGAAGCCGCATAGCATATCATCTAGCCATTTTTGAAGGTAGATCTGGCAAGTTAGCAATGCACTGTCTATGACCAGTAGTCCTGCATGCTCTGTTAAGTGCATGGGTTGCCATTTTGCAGCATTCTGGACGCAGAAAATGATGAGTTTTGCAATATCCGAGATGCAGCTAGTGATGAATTTCACAACATCAGAGATTGGGCTAGTGAATATAGCATGAGCGAAGATATATACTGCACATGCCCTATGTATGTGTCAGCAGTTCTAATACAATACCATCTATCATTGAAATTAAGCAATCCCAATACCATCTATCATTGAAATTAAGCAATCCCAAGTAACCAATGCTCAACATGCTACAGAAACATGTTATATAACATTAACCGCTACATTACATTCGATGAGTTATCTGTTATTATACACCCATTACTGCTTTACCAAATTGATTTTTAATATTACACAGTACATTACATTCAAAGATGAGCAAGCAAGATAAATTGTCAGATACCACATTCTAATCAACTTGTTAAGTAAAGCCAGATGCTTGGACCCCTCCGTGGCGGTATTAATGCTTAAAAGCAGTCTCATAAAGAATGTGAAGTACAATATAGCAATTGTAATGAATACAATATGAAATCTAGGCTACATACAAAAAAAAAAAAACACACAAGAACACATGGATGCCACGAGATTCCATACGTACATAAAATAAAAGAACAGATGCAATTTTATGTTTAAAGGTGAGTTACACTGACAGAATGAAAAATAGGCTGTCCAAAAGTGAATGGTTCAACAGTTTTAACTTACATATTGTAAAGTTGATAGCAATGCACGCAAATTGCCTTCTTTTCCAGCAGCCCATCGCTTAATCTCAAAGTCAGTGTTTCTGAAATCCTCTGCAATTATCAGACAACACAACTCAAATGAAGGAACTCTAAAAGGATCTGTGATAGGTTTGCATCAACAAGCAACTATGGAACTGGAAGCTTATGAAACTATATGGAGTTACAGAGTTATGCTTCAGAGTAAAAACTAAAGAGAGGAAGTGAATTCAGCAGTGCGATGTGGATTATGACATAGGGCACCCACAGTGGTTTAGACAGCTACTGTCTGTAAGGACCTCGATTATCACATACAGACAACTAAACACACAGTTTATACAGGGCATTGACTATTAAACTGTCTGGTATACTATTTAATTATTAAATGAGGTTACAATTCAAGGATATCAATTGTGGATTTGATCTTGTACACTATTTTGTTGTTTCTAGGTTTTATGTCTTACATATGTTAAATAATTACTTTGTAAAAACTACATGGAATTGAAGAGTTATGCTTCAGAGTAAAAACTAAAGACAGGAAGTGAATTCAGCAGTGCGATGTGGATTATGGCATAGATACTTACATCTCGCTCTGCCTGCTCTCTCTGGAGCTGCATGTCTCTTTCATTCTTTCTCAGCCAAAGCTTTTGCCTGCATACATGGTTAAACCAATAAATGGCATGAATAGCAATTTTCTCCCCAAAAACATAAGATATCAAGCATCAAATGAGAATATACAGCTGTTATCTAATAGAAAGTCATATCAGGTGATCTATTTTTTATTTAAATTATAGCAACATTACCGCTCGTTCTCGAGTCCTTTGCTGCCGCTCAAACCTGGCACGTCTTTCTTTCCTCACTTTCCCCTTCAATTTCTTGAAATTCTTCGGATGATGTAGGAGCTAAAACAACAACCAAGAACTTTTAATTCCAAATAACAACAACAAACTTCTAGGAGCTAAAAGTACAAATAAATGAAAATGGTTTCCTTTGTGATATGGATGATTTGCATAGCAAATTTTAGTGCTCCTATTTATAATGATCAGTACCTCCTCCAAATATTGCAGATAGGTCATCTGCAATATTTGTTGTAGATGATGCTTTTTTCATTGATGCTGTGGCAGAAGTTGCTCTGTTTGATGCATCAGTCCCTCTATTATAGGTTTGGGAATCAAACACAGAACCCTGATACATCCACAATATCAAGAACATTTGTGAGGAAATCGCAATAAATAAAAATCAGAAGCACATTTCTTAGTAAGTAATCACCCCTGTTGGAGCCCTTTGCTTCGGAGCACTGTTAGCTCGGGCACCCGTGCCAAAAAGGACTCAAGGTCATCTGGTTTACTTTGTTTTCTCTTGCTGCAGCAGCGGCGGCAGCAGCCTGCCTCTCCCGAGCCTCAGCCGCAGCCTTTTCCACTGCTGCCCGCTCAGCTCTTCTCCTTGCTTCTTGCTGAGCTCTGTCCACAGCAGCTCTTTCTGCTGCAGCCCTTTCCCTAGCTTGATTAGCAGCCTTCTCCTTAGCTTCAGCAGCTGCCCTCTCCTTTGCTTCTGCAGCAGCCCTCTCTGCTCGCTCTTTAGCGCCCACTGCAGCCCTCTCACGTGCTTCCTGTTGAGCTCTTTGCACAGCAGCACGCTCTGCACGTTGGCGTGCTTCCCTCTCTGCTTTTGCACGAGCTTCAGCAGCTGCTCATCTCGTGCCTCCTTAGTAGCCCTCTCCACTGCTTGTCTAGCTCTCTCTCTTTCTCTCTGTCGCTCAAGCTCTCTCTCTGCTTCAAGTCTTTGTCGTTCTCTCTCTTCTCTTTGTCTCATCTCTCTCTCTTGTTCCAGTCTTTCCTTTCTCTCTTTGCTTCATGGTCCTGAGCAGACGATCTCACTTCATCAGCTTGTTGCTGCTGTTCCCTATTTCTAAGCTTTGCATCACGTTCTCTCTCTCGAACTTCCTTGGCATGCTTGAACTTCGCCTCAGCTTTATCCATGGCCTCTTTCATAGCAGCTGCAGATGCTGCTGCTGCTGTACTTCTCTCAAATTCTTCATCGTTAAAAGGATTTGCATTCTGAGACTTCCTCGTTGCAAAATCTTCTAGTTCATCAATTGATGAAACACCAGTTTGATTTGATGAACTTCTGTGATGGATGTAGTTCTGGTTAGAATGCCGTTGATAATGCATCATCCTTTCTTTTTACTTTTGATTCATGTAATTTATGCTTAACTGCAAGAGGTGGAGGTGGTCTTGAAGGGGTGGTGCACTGGTTGGCTGCGTGAAGAGGGGGAATCTCTGAAACTGTGAGCCAAATCTGATCTTCAGATTCATCAGATCTTGGTGACCGATCGCTTGCACCATTCTCACTGTATTTCTCTGAACCAATGTCAACATGGACATCTGAATATCGGGCAGACTGCGACTTAGGAAAGATATTTTCATAATTCTCAGAAGAATGTTGTTCGCCAGAGCTTTTTTTGGGAACACTTTCGACGGAGCCTGAGTCTCGGGCTTTGCTTGAATTGTTCCTATCTTTTGGGCCTTTTTTCACCTCTGAGGTAAACAAGGGTTCTGATTTTGGAGCCTGATTGAAAGTGTTGAGTCCTCAAACAGAGTGCTGTCAACACCACTGTGTTCCTGGCCTTTCCTGGAAATCTTGCAGCTTTCCCAAATTCATCCAATGAATCCGTGAATATCCAGGAGATGGACCTTCTGAGGATAAAGTTGTTTCAAGAACAGCAAAAGGATCACCTGCCATGCTAGCTGTTGGCCTAGATGTTGACATGGAAACCTTCTTTTCTTTAGCAGCGATAGCGTCTTGGAGTTAAAGAAAATTATTAAGTAATCAAGCAATAAACATGTCGGAGAGAAGTGAACCACTGAGCATAAAAAATGCATAAAAGGGTAATGATTCACTAACCACATAATCCAGATGAAATAATAAGCACTATTTTAGTTTATTGAAAGAAAAAACTCTTGAGCTAGCCTTACATAGTCCAGATGCACATCGAAGTACATAACGTTTTTTGATTAATCTGTCTCAGTTGTGCACAGAATTCACATGGCATAAATTGGATAAAGTTCTACCAGTAATCTAACATTAAACCAGATCACTCACTTCAGTCAAAATTGTCCAAACCTCTTACAAGAAACATCAAACGTGCCAGTCATACAACCAGATAAGTAAGCAAAATATAAATACCCAACATCATATAAGGTTTCTAATCAATGCAGTAGCACATGTAATGTAACATGATTGACCTGTTATCTACGTTAAAGTAATCATATGCATTCACATTAGTACAAATACCCTTTTTTTTTAAAAAAAACGTTTGATATGCTTTGAGACATTTCTTTCAATACATTATTTGAATAGCATGAAGTCATCTATAATACAGAATATTTTTTTAGGTAACATGCAAAAATAAGTTTTTTTCAGGTAACATACAGAAATAAGTCATCTACAAGATATAATCAATATTAACCAATGGAAATTAACCACTACCCCAAAGTCCTAGTAATTTTTTGATATGATTCTTGTAGTATGGAGCTCTAATGCCAAAATCAACCGTAGCACATGCAACCAAGCTAAAATCCATATCTATGTTATATGTGTCATACGATTGATTTGGTAGTTGGATATTCGTATCGGAGCACCCATGTTATAGTGTATAACCATAAATGTTTTGAAATCTAAATTATGGAAATTACGAAATCAAACATAAGACACGTAAGCAAGCTAAAATCTGAAACGTCTGATTAAAAAAGGGCAGCCCGGTGCATGTAACTCCCGCTTGTGCAGGGCCCTAGAAGGATCTGACCACTTTGGGTCTTTTGTACGGAGCCTCTCCCTGCATTTTTGCAGGAGGCTGTTTCCATCCAGGACTCGAACCCACGACGTCATGGTTACAAGGCTTGAAACGTCTGATTAACGAGGGAAAACAAAATTTGTTGCAACTAAACAAACATTCACATGTCCTGCCATTACCGAATACCGACAAAGCTACCATTTCAGTCGATCAAACTACCTAAATTATAGCTATCTTGCACATCTAGACAGCACGCATCAACAATATAGTGTCAAATAATGCATGCATATTGAATTGCTGCAAAAGTACTAACCTTTGGCGCGAACGGCTACTCCCGACAAACCCTGGGATCAAATCTTCAAACCCGGTTGATGACGAAGCTGGCTCCCGCTTCCTCTTCTCCTCCACCTCAGTCTCTTGCCTGGCCTCCGACTTCTTCCCGAGTTCCGCGAGGAGGCCATCATACGCCGGGGGTGGGGCGGAGCTCCCCCAAACACATCATCGTACCGCCCTGCCGAGCTCTTCACCCCGGGTACCCATCGAAGATGTCGTCGTCGTAGACAGGCTTGTCGTACACCGGCATGGACGAGTGCTTCGGCTTGGGCGGTGCCGGGCGGACGGCTCTTTAAACGAGTCGAAGATGGAGTCGAGGGGGTCCGACGGCGACGGACCGGACTTGGGCGGAGCAGCCGCGGCTGTCCGGAAGAAGTCGTCGTAGGAGGGCGCGGAGGGGGCCGCGGCGGACGCCGGGTGGATCTGGGATTGGACCACGCGGATCCGGAGGCTGCCGTGGAGCGCGCGGCTGCCATGGGCGCGGCCTTCCCCTGCGGGCGGAGGCCGAAGTCACGGGCCAGGAGGCCCTGGAAGTCGTCCATGGCACGCGCGGCGGCCACACGGATCGCCGGATCCGAGTCCCACTCTCACGATCGAGGTGCCTCCGCCTCCTGCCGATCGGCGCACCAGCAAAAGGCAGACGGGTGAGCTAGGAGGAGTGGCGAGGTGGATCTGGGCGGGCAGGACAACTCGGGGTAGGGTGCGCGAGCTGCGAGACGGTGATCGGCGAAATGGGGAGCAATAGGTCGCCGATGAGCTCTGGTCCCCGGAGGCGAAGCGCCGCCGGAGAGGTCACCGGCGACGGAGGAGAAGGGGGGAGAGCCGGGGAGAGAGGGAGGAACGGGCACGGTGAGAGAGTCAGAGAGAGACGAGATGGTCTCACGCGGCTGCGTTGGTGGGGTGTCTGTCTGGCGAGCGGGTCCCTAGGGACGTGGGTATATCACGGTCGTCGCTGCCGGTGGGGTCTCAGTCGCGTGGGTGCCGCTGAAAAGTGAGTGATGACGTCACGATCGAGTACTGTGGACTTGCTCTTGTGGGTCCCGCATGTCTGTGAATAGAAAGGTGGTGGTCTACTGGTCTTGGACATCGGCGACGGCGAGGCGCGAGCATGAGCGCGTCGGTGGCGTGGCGGCGGTCTGCTCGTGGTCGTCGCCGGAGACCAACCACGCGCGCGGTAGTCGTTGGGTATCTCAGTGGGCTTGCCTGGTTTCTGGTGTTGTTGTGCGTGTGTGGTGAAGGTAAGAAGGCACAGTCCAATCCGGCCTGGCCCAGTTGGTTTCCCTCGTGCGCCCCAACTTCCGGAACACGCAACCATGAAGTACGTTTATATCGAATGGAAGCGGAACAGTTCCCGCGTACGACGAGTACTTAACCGGAGGGCGCGTTCGCTGTCTGCTGGTCGTTACCTGCTTCTCCTAATCCAAAGGCATCGTTTTCCTCACCGAAGGCGGCGCGGGTGATGGAGACCATGGCCGTCCTCGCGAAGCCGGCGCCGCTCACCGGCACCGGCCGCCGTCCATCCGCCGCTGCCATTCCATCTTCTTCGCTCTCCTTCGCCGGCGCCCAAACCAGGCCCCGCGGTCGGCTCGGGCTGAGCGCGGCGAGCAGCGGGAGGGCAGCGAGCGCGCGCCGTGCCATTTCTAGCCGCATCGTCGCTTCTTCGGTTAGACTCTTCTCTTTTGTTTCGTCTGTGGTCGATTTTGGAGAAAAGATTTCGAACGGTTAGCTAGACGACAAGCTGGCTGCGGCTCGCTTGCCCAACTAAAGATGGTGGACCATCAAATGTGTTGTTTCACTTCATATAGCTTGCAATTTCAGTACTTTTTTTTGGGAATCCTACGCAACCATTGTGGCCATAACCGAGATTGGAGTGAGAATAAGCTTCCTGTTTTTCTGTAGCAATCAATGCTGACAGTGTGTCATTCAAACAAGCTACGTTCTCTTGAATATCGAAGGGGATTCATTCGGCCCCCATGATAGATACGTACTACTCAATGTGTCTTCCTGTTGTGATGCTACTGATATTGACCTTGCTTTCCTGTGACCAAATCAATACTTGTTTGTGACTGCGTGGTTGCTGAAAGTTCAAACCATGTGTTTGGAAAATGTGCAGTATCTGAACTTTTTGTGGAGTCAATATTTCTCTTCCTGCCCACCTTTCAGTTAAAACGTTCTATCACTTAGTAATTATTAACTGTACTTATTTTACGAGCTCCACTAGAGGCCTGACGAATCATGTCCGACCCAAGCCCGACTGTATGCATCAACCGATCAAATTCATTCAAACACTCTTAGTTTATTCATCCAACGGTGATACATGCACGGTCGTACAAAAGTCTAACGCATGGGTCGGATGCATAGAATTATCCTTATTTTACATGTTCCCATAAATATGTAGTTTAGAATGATTTTTTTTTTGTACAAATGAATACATAGAAGTAACTACTGGTTATATTGACCAGATGCAAAACCCACTCCAGTCGTACACTAATTTTCGCTACAGCATTTCAGAAAACTATTTTCTCTGCAAAGCATTTCAGAAAACTGTTTATTACTTATGAACATCATTTAATCTCTGAGAATCCCAAATGTTGATGATGAACACTTACTTTGATTTATCAGTTTCAGGGTATTCCATGTTGTTTTGTATGCATCGGGGCTTATCCTGTATTTGCAGAAAAAATGCTTCATTTTTAGTGTTTGGATTACATTTGCATACTGTATATGTCATGGGTAGTTATGGGCTGTCATAGGCCTAAACCAGGGCCCATCCATGAGTCCATTTAGAATTAGGACTAGGGTTTTAGGTATTATTGGATTAGAGATAGTTGGAGTCATATACGATTGTAAGCCAGACCCCTATATAATAGAGGGTGTGGCGATGTGAGAATTAAGCAAAGAATATATCAAAGCGTTTATCTCTCCTATCCCTGCCCTAGCGGTGCGACTGAGGCCTCCAGCAACCTAGGTTCAGGTTCATCTACATCTACAGTGCAAGGCTGTGACAGTATATGAGGCTTGAAGGTGTCAATTTATTATTTGATTTGGTGGAACTCGATAATCCATCCTTCTCGTTTCAGAAAAGAAGTCTGAAATACCCTCTTTTAGTCTTTACGGGACCGCAATTAACAGGAAATTGTATGCGCTGCAGGAGGTTGAGCGAAGCTACATTATGATCAAACCTGATGGTGTCCAACGTGGCCTGGTCCGTCTTTTTTCTTTTTGCACTTTTCCCAATATGTTGCTGTCTTGCGACTGGAATACTATGATCCATTTGTATCATCCAAGTTTCAACTCAGATAAACAAATATGCGG
>LFJQ01000465.1:0-26743 GCA_001182835.1 Oropetium thomaeum
ATCTCCTCTTCCCAACCACCCTGGCTACAGTCAGCACTATTACCTGCAAAACAACAAACAACAACCCGTGAGCGACTGACGCTCAGCAAGACTTACCCGTCAATAGGCCTTCTAAGGCCGACTCCTAGTATGCAGGGAGTATTAGTGGCAGCTGGTAGGTATTTGCAAAAATAGCACTAATGGTAAATCCTATTTTCAGGTTTTAGCCAAAATTTTAAGAGTTCACTAGCAGTAGTAAATGTGCTCTTAAATACTAACAAACATGGTTGCAATACAAATCATTGAGATCCCAATACATCGATTTGCCCACCATACAATCCACATTCTCGGCAAGATGTGACACAGTGGACAAGCGGGTACTCTTAACCGTGAGGGGCGGCGATTATAATCGATGTACATCCTGCAGGGAAACCCGAATAACACGACACGTGCGCACTCCACGAGTCGCACGTGGCCACCTTTCACTGCATCGCGACAGTGTCGGTCCGACTGCCATCTCTCCAAGGACATGGTCCTCCAGGCAACGCCCTGCGTCCCTGTACGGCCCCAAGCCTTTCCCACTAGCACATGCCCAAGAAAAAACAGAAATGCGAAATCATCCACCCTACTGGTCCGTTCACCCGGAAAAAGAGATGGCTGGTCGTCCAATCACTGCGCAATGAGCTACGTCGGCTTCCTGGTTCCCATATGCCAGTATGCATTCGGTACACAACTCAATACTTGCCCATGGGTGCCGACATTCAGTACCATGTTAACTTAATCCATTCAGCAATATTGGCTAACAGTTAATGTCATATTTTGTGCCCATTCCTGAAAAAACTACACAGTTGACAGTCACCCACCTCCCGCAAGACTTTAGCCATCGAATGAGTAGTCCATACTACTCATATGCTACCGATTCCTAATATTAGCAAGGCATGCTAGCGCTTAGCTGATGCTACTGGATTATCCCATAGGAATTCCTGCTAAGGCTATGCAACTAGGTGTCAAACAACTCCTCGACGTAATGCACAAACAAGACCTGCAAACATAGTGACAAAGTAAAACTTTAAATCTTAGGTGTGCACCGGGGCTTGCCTCGGTTCGGGGGAAGTTAGCACAGTCGAAGGCGGGGTCGGCAGCGGGGAAGTCCTCCTCAGCTTCAGTGGCCGTCTGCAGCTCGGTTCCTATATGAAGATGCAAGGTAATCTTGTATTAACAGATGAGTGAAGTTGCATGAATTTCTCTCTAACAAACTTTAGTGTTGCTTCGGTAGACGGGACTAGCTAGACTGGTCGGACGGCAAAGATTACCAGAGGGCTGTCGGTGGAAAAAGAACAGCAACAGAGACTGGTCGTTGGAAAAGTGATGTCGACGCGCCGCTACTTCTGCAATAATGCGGAAGATTAGGGCGGCGGTTAGAGGCGATAACGGCTGATGAGGGAAGCGACGGCAGGGCAAGGCTTACCGAGCGCACCTGAGCACGAGAGAAGCTGGCTCTGCTTCGGCCCTGTGGGGCTCTTCGGCTGTAATGGCGGAAGGGAGTGGAGACGAGAGCAGAGTGACGAGCGCGCAGAGGAGCAAAAGAGCTCGCCGAGTGAAGTGTTTCGTCTCAGGGAAAAATATCAGCCTCCGTTCCTTTTGTCTCTCCAGGACGACGCAAGTTGGCGCGGCGGCAGTGTACTGCAGCGCATGGGCGCCGAGCGTGCGCGTCTCATCACGAAGACTTTCGGCACGGTGGCAGCACTGCTGTGTACGGCCAGGCACTTTTACGGTTGGGAAGATGACCGGCAGCATTAATGGCGCGGCCGCTTCGAGCTCGGGTCCGACGAGTCTGTCCGGCCTCGGGGTCGAGCGAGGCGGAACGAAATGCGGCTTGTCCGACCTCGGGGGTCGAGCGAAACGGAGCGAAACTGCTTGTCCGACCTGGGTCGAGCGAAACGGAGAGTGATGACGGGTCGGGCGAGACGGAAAATAATGTCCGACCGCTGGGGGTCGGAGTCGGGCGAATCGTGAAAATCATCCGACCTCTAGGTCGGAGGTCGGGCGAAACGCAAAAGGTCATCCGACCTCTGGGTCGGAGGTCGGGCGAAACGTAAAAGTCATCCGACCTCTGGGTCGGAGGTCGGGCGAATCGGATTCCCAAACGACGGGGTCGGGAAGACATGGAAAAGAACAGAGGAGCGGCACCCGAAGGAGCAGGGACTCGGGCGGCGGTTGGAAATTGGGAGAACAGAGGAGACCGAACGGCGCTCGTTCCTGCTCGGAGCGGAGCAAGGCCGGCGGTACACGGGCGAAAGCAATGAGAGCGGAAGACAGTAAAGATTGGATTTCAAATTAAATTTTGAATTTCAGTTCTGTTGATTAGATCCTATGATTTCATTACTTTGGGTTTTGAGATTTTTATTGAACTCAATTAAGTCTTTATTGACAAAAGATTTTAGCGAGAATCTAGTTCGGGATGTTACATGTAGTTGGTACTGACAGGTATGAAATGAGCGGACTTTGTCAAGCGATCTACTATAACCCAAATTGAATCCAACCTTTGAGCTGTCATGGGCAGTCCAACAATGAAGTCCATACTTATGTCTTCCCACTTCCATGACGGAACGCTTAACGGTTGCGATAATCCTGCACCTTTTAGATGGTCGGCCTTTATTCTGCGGCAGGTGTCCACACTCCGCTACATACCGAGCGATTTCTCTCTTCATCCTTGTCCACCAAAACTTCTTTCGTAGATCCTGATACATCTTGTTGCTGCCAGGGTGAATGGAGTATTTGGATAGATGAGCTTCATCCATGATCTTCCTTCGGAGCTCATGATCCTTCGGCACTACCAGTCTGTTCTTGAACCACAAAACTCCTTCTTCATCTTCACGGAAGCACTGCATCTTCTTTTCTTGTAGTCCCAATCTGATCTTCTCCATGCCCTTATCAAGTTTCTGGGCCTTGGCTACCTCATCTCTAAGTGTTAGCACTAAGGCGAGGTTGTAGAGTGCTCCGTGGGGTAGAATCCTTACGGCTGGCTCTAATCCTTCAGTTGCAACTCCTTGATCCAAGTAGTGGCAATGGGCGTTTCTGCTCAATGCGTCTGCAACCACGTTGGCCTTGCCCGGATGGTAGTGGATCTCTATCTTGTAGTCCTTGATTAATTCTAGCCATCTTCGTTGCGTCATGTTCAACTCGTTCTGGGTGAAGATATATTTGAGACTTTGTGGTCGGTGTAGAGGTGTACCAAGTTTCCCAACAAGTAATGCCTCCACACCTTCAAAGCCAATACCACGGCTGCTAATTCCAAGTCGTGTGTGGGGTAATTTACCTTATGCTTGCGGAGTTGTCTGGAAGCATAAGCAATTACCCGTCCTTCTTGCATCAACACACAACCAAGTCTAGTGCCCGACGCATCACAATAGACGTCGAAGGGTTTACTCAATCCGGCTGGGCGAGTACTGGTGCTGTGGTCAAGTGCTTCTTCAAAGTCTGAAAGGCTTCTTCGCACTTTTCTGTCCACTTGAACTTCTGATCCTTCTTGAGTAGGTCTGTAATAGGCCTGGCAATCTTGGAGAAGTTGGGAATGAAGCGGCGGTAGTATCCCGCTAATCCCAAGAAACTTCGCACCTTGCGGACTGTTGTGGGTGCTTTCCAATTAACAACATCTTGCACCTTTCCCGGATCAACAGAAATACCTTCCGCGGACACAACATGACCCAGAAACTGAACACGCTCAATCCAAAACTCGCACTTGCTGAACTTGGCATAGAGCTTATGATCTCTGAGTCTTTGGAGAACTGTCCGAAGGTGCTGTGCATGCTCATCGGCTGACTTGGAGTATATTAGGATGTCGTCAATGAACACCATTACAAACTTATCCAGCTCTGGCATGAAGACTGAGTTCATGAGGTACACAAAGTACGCTGGTGCGTTCGTGAGTCCAAACGACATCACCAAATACTCATATAGCCCGTATCTGGTGGAGAAGGCCGTCTTCGGAACGTCACTAGGACAGATCTTGATCTGATGATAGCCAGACCGAAGATCAACTTTCGAGAAGACCTTTGCTCCTGCCAACTGATCAAATAGAGTGTCTATGCGTGGCAAAGGGTACTTGTTCTTGATAGTTACCGCATTCAAGGGACGGTAATCCACGCATAGTCTCAAGGACTGGTCCTTCTTCTTCACGAACAATGCAGGACAACCCCAAGGCGAGGTACTGGGCCGTATGAAGCCCTTGTCCAACAATTCCTGCAGCTGTTTCTTCAACTCTGCTAGCTCCTTTGGTGCCATCTTGTACGGTCGGCGGGAGATTGGGGCTGTGCCTGGCAATAGCTCAATCTGGAACTCCACATCTCTATCCGGTGGCAACCAGGTAAGTCTTCTGGGAATACGTCCGGAAAACTCTTTAACCACTGGTATCTCGTCCTGACTTTTCCCGACAACATGGCAGACTTGATTGAGGGTGGCTTTAGGGTGATCTAGGTTTATGGACATGGAACAGTGAAGTGGGGAGGTTAAGTGGACTACACGGTTAGCGATGTCAAGGATGGCATTATGGTGTTTCATCCATCTCATGCCGATGATAATATCGATACCCTGCCCATCTAGGATGATGAAGGAAATAGGATAGATGTGACCTCCCAGGTTGAGGGGAGCTTCACTTAAGCCATGGTTTGATAATATGTTGCCTACAGGCGATTTAATTACGAATGGTGGTTCTAGGAGAACTGTGACTAGGTTTTTGCCTTTGACAAAATTCCTACTGATAAAATTGTGGCTTGCACCGGAATCGAAAAGAACGAAAGCTGAGTGGGTAGAGAGCGAAAACGTACCCGCTAGTACTTGTTCGCCCTCAGCAATTTCCTCGGTCGTGGTGTAGTTTACCCGACCGGTCCTAGTGTTCTTCTGGCCCTTTTGTTGGCCCTGTCCTTGGTTGACTGTCGGTTGCCTCCGGACTGTTGGTTGGAGGGGCACTCGCGGGCGAAGTGTCCGGGCTGCCCGCAGCTGAAGCAAGGCGTGCCTGGTCCAGGGCGGGCGCCATGTTGAGGTGGGCGGACACCTTGGTTCCTCTGCGGCGGGGGAGGTGCGCGGTAGCCGGCTTGTTGCTGATTCTGTGGGGCCGGTATGGCTGCTGCGGCGGATGGAACGACGGTGCCTGCGGCGGGGTTGCCTTGTGCCTCCTACCATCGGGTGCAGTGTACACCAGACGGTACTTGGGTGGCGGGGCGTTTGATGGCCCACCGCTGGCTCGCCTCTTCTCCCGCTGCTCCTTCTCAAGGTACTCCTCGGCGATGAGGGCATTGCTGACGAGCTCATTGAACGAGCCGCCTTGGTTTAGGGCCAAGCGACCCTGGAGTGTGATGTTCAGCCCTTCCATGAAGCGGTGCTTCCGCTTAGCATCCGTGTCAACCTGCTCCGGAGCATATAAAGCAAGTTGGTTGAAGCCACGGGAATACTCGTGCACCGTGCGGTTCCCTTGGGTTAAGGCCATGAACTCCTTGGCCTTCCTCTGCATGAGTCCCGCGGGGATGTGATGAGCGCGGAACGCCTCCCGGAACTGTTCCCATGGCACCTGGGTGTTGGTCGGGAGAGTGGCCAAGTAGTTGGCCCACCAAGCTCCAGCGTGTCCATGGAGCATCTGGGCCGCGAAGAGCGTCTTCTGAGTCTCCGAACAACAGAGCAGCCCAAATTTGGCCTCGATCGTACGAAGCCAATGGTCTACCTCCATGGGTTCCCGAGCATCTTTGAACTTCGGGGGATGAGTAGCCAGGAATTCAGCATACGTGCTGTCCTGGTCGCGGTTCCGAGCGCCTCGATTTGTGCCGCTATTCTCTAGGATAGCTCGTAGCATCTCTTGCGTTTGCTGGCTGCTCTGAATCAGGGCCGCCATAGCTGTGGCCAAGGTTGGCTCAGCTGGCGGGGGCGGCGGGTTGGAGCTTTCCGCCTCCTGACGTCCGGCTCTAGTGTTCACCATGCTGAAAAAGTAAAAAGATCCTTATTAGAGCCATTCAACTCATGTCCACTTCTCAACATAAGTAAATGTACGTCAATATGCACGGCACGGATATCTCCATAAAAACAAACTTTCTTCATTCCCCAAAAGATGACAGTACATCCATCGTCCAATTCCTTAGACTGTCAAACCACCACTTTTACATCCAACAGATTGCACGCCACTAAGATAAACTTCTAAGAACACATACTAACACTAAGACAAAGACAACGCACTCCTTAAGCGAAGCATCTAACTAAGCTATCACTTCAGAACCACCTCCAATCTACTCCTCATCTGGCTCTGGGTCTGAAGCTTCGGGGTCCGATACTTCTGACTCAGGCGCGTCATCGTTAGCGGGAGGCGGTTGCTGTGCCTCCAAAAGTCCCGCTAACTGATGCTGCAAGTGGTGGTTCTCATGGGCGAGGTTCTCCGCCATCTGAACCGCGTTATCCCTGAGTATCTCCAGCTGGTGAATGTGTTGCAACATGATGTTGCAATCATTCTCTTTAGCATGGATCTGGGCAGTTTTAATCTCGGAGACCGCCTCTAACTCACAGATGCGTGTAGCGCGCACGTCGCAGCGAGCACGCAGTGCATTGCTTCTGCTCTCCAACTCCTGGACCTTCTTCTTGAGTTGAGCTACCTCTACATGAGCCTGTCACAAGGCCTGGCGATCCATCGGAGCTGCGAGGACAATATCTTCATGCAAGTTGAGTAGCGCTAGGCTCCACGTGAACAAGGGAGTGACATGGTCCATCTCTCCCCTGAAAGTCCTCTTCTGCGCATTCTTGACATTGCGGTGCCAGGTACGGTCAACCTGGTCCCGAATCGGAAACATCGCTGCTGGTTTGTCTGCCAGGTCCTCGAGGTGTCGCTCGCAAATTCTCAATAAAGCTTGATGAGCGGCTGACTCGATGGCCTCCGTCTTATCTGAACCGAATGTGGTGGTGGTATAAATCTCTCCATTGGCATGCTGAGGGTGCGTGGGTAATGTGACGGTGGCCGAGCAGCGCGGTAGGTCATACTGCCGATACTCCCGGAACTGAAACCAAGGAGTCTCTGTATAACCCAGCGACTGCAAGGTCTGCTCGAGTATCTCCACAAATCCTCTGCGTCCGGACTTCTTGGTGATGTAGGTAGGGGTGGAGTCCTCAATGCCTATCTCCGCGATCCCATGCTCGATCGTGTTGGCGTCCATCTGCAATACAGAGACGAATAATATTTTATCCATCAGAAGCCACATGTTGACACATAGTTCAAAAACATGCTAAATCTTCCGATACGAAAAATATTTTTCATCCCTGCGTAAAAAGGTGATCCAAATTGGTCACTAAGGATGCTAACTGGCGACAGCCGGTAGTCCAAGGTGCTTTACCATCTAAGTTGACCTGTCAAGGAGACAATCTTCTCATCGAGGAAGGTTCTGGAAGGCTCAATGGTATACAAGGATTTTACTCCAACTCGGTTGATTCCACGCAATCCCTAAGGGAGGAAGGTATCCAGGTTGACTTCTTTATTTCTGTTGGTGTTACAGCCATTATTGATGTAATTTTTTTTTTTTTTGCTCCTGGATGGTTTTAGTATAAGTTTGAAGGATTTTAACATTTATTCATGCAATGCAATCCTACATCGGCCTATACGTCCTCACAAAGTAAAAAGAATACGCGTAAGCGGTGGCAGAATCGCACTCAAGTTAGCCGTTACTACACGTTTTCTTACGATTTCGTGGTTAGCATACCTGCAGAAATGACATCACAGGCAGTGCAATATAATATATATCAAAAGTAAATACAACAACCCATATCATTGCCATATGGGTCGCCCCGAGTAGGTCACGTACAGGGATCACGTGTCCGACCTTCCCTGCACGGCGATAGACTGCACTTTACCTCAGGCAGCGGAGGTATGAGAGTGTTCCGCAAAACCGAAGTCGTGACGAACAAACTCATCTCTTGTGTGCCAAAGACACAAGACTCCACTGTTGCGAAGATCTGCATTCGCAACAGGTCCGTAACCCACACCTCGTACGGTAGAGTGCCGCTTCTCTCCCTAAACGGCAAGGGGGCGTACTATGTTATAGCGAACATAATACCTCCTTCCATACCATCATGGTATAGAACGCTACTGTTGCAGATGCAACAGGGATTTCTCGACCTTTCACCGCAGTCGAGCGGCGTACCTTACCTTGCTTACCTGAGCGTAGGTGCGTCGTTACAGAAAAGTAAATCTAAGCTGGGTTTAGTTAGCCCCTACACTAGGTTAGCTTGCCACCTGATAACCTATTAACTAATAGGGCACGTACCTCACTCGCACGTAAATTTTTGAAAATATGCCTTAAACATTGTATCGTTTCCCAACACGGCTCTGATACCAAAGATGACACGACCCGTCCAGAAAACCTCGTCTCGAGACGAATCCGGTCAGTCGTTAAGTCAAGATCTTGTTGGGCAACGCTCGGCGAAGCGAGCGTACACACGATACAACACAGGCAGGGATAAACAGCAATAATTTACAAGGAAAGAGGATTCAATACATCATTGGTTCATAATATTTAAAGTTAGGTCTTACATTGAATTCAGGGTACGCAAAAGTTTTAAAACAAAAACAGCGGAAGACTAGAACGATTACAACTCCGACGCTCGGACTTAAGCAAAAGCACGCGCCGTGCCCACGGGCGTCATGCTACTAGCCACTTCAACCAATCAATGCGGCGACTCGCACAACTCCCACTGGAGGTTCCCGAACTCGAGGGGAGGCTCCTCCGAATGGAAGCTACCTGCTGGTTCCTGCATGACGACGCCTGAAAACCACAAAATGCTAACGCGTGAGCTTCTAAGAAGCTCAGCAAGACTTACCCGATAAATGGCTGGCTACAGCCGACTCCTAGACATGAAGGCTGACTCGGGAGGGTTTACTTGCCAAAAAGGACTCGCAGCCTATACTACTCTTGTCAATTTTTAGCACAAGTTAAGTGATTAGGAAAAATAAATTTAGTTAGCACTGAGCTAAACAAACATGACAGAATCAACAATAGCAATAATAATGTTCATATTTCATTCTCATGGTGTCTCAACCTATTTACTAAAATGTGACAGAGAGTCCAAGTAAGCTCATAGCTGAGAGCGACAGCGATTCGAACCGATTTTTATACCACTGCAGGGTTAACCTGATCGTACGACACGTGCGTGTCCCAGACTCACACGTGGCAACCGTTCACACCAGCTCCTGCAACGTCAATTCCCTACTACGCCTGCCTTAGCAGCGCCGCGTCCCACCAGACAACACGTCCCAGATGGTTTCTGTGTAGTTCCCACGCTGCCCATCCCAGATCTCCTCCTAGTCAGACACCGTAGGGCAGGTTCGACGTTGCAATCGCTAGGCTACGTAGGTTTACTGGGGCCCATAACACCCAGCATACGATCAGTACGTTCAATACTTGCCCAGCTATGCCACACGGATCAGACCAGACTACGGTCACTCTGGTCCCGGACCAGTCGCCGACCTACTTGTACCCAGTCTGACCCTCAATCTTTTATCTTTCTTACTCATTGACAAATCGTGTGGCACACCTCATGGAATAGTTTCATTCAAACCCTATCACTCACGAGCAGCGTCCACTCTGCTCGACTTCTACCGACGACTATCTGCTAAGCATAGCATACTAAGGGGTATCTATACCAGCTACCGTCAGGGTTTCCTATGGGAAACAGATGCAACTATGGTTTCAATCAACTCCTAGCACTTAATGCACAAACAAGATACACTCAGTTATAAAAATAAAACTTTAAAAATTCGGTTGTGCACTGGGGCTTGCCTGGTTCTTCGGTGTTGTTGCAGACTTCTTCGGCGGGGGTCGAAGAACTTGGATCAGCAGCTACCTCGTTAGCGTCAGAATCTACATGATGCAGTAGGATTATGATAAGTTTAATGAAAATGAAACTTATTATTATTATCAATAATAACCTAGGGTTTAGATTGGCGACGCCCAGAATTAGGGTTAACCCTAACTACTCAACGCCGTCGATTAAATTCAATTATTAATCTGTGAATGATGTTTAAAGAAGTCTATTAAACTTCCATGAGGTGACTTTTAGTTGGCACGTTCATCAACTTCGACTTTAGTTAAGTTAATGCGACACTTTTCATCGGTTAATATTATTTAATTACTACGGCTATTAAACTAGGGTTAAAATGAAGATTTGAATTCTTCCTCAAATTATTTTTAGTTAGTAGTACTCTCTGCAATAAGCATTTTGGGCTTTGGGTGGGGCCTATATGAATGTTTTATATTTAATAAAAATTCATCAAATTCCTGTTTTTAACTCTTGTAAAATCAGAAAGCACTAGTAAACATTAGAATAAAATTATGAAACCTTTTGTGAGCATTTATGAGCACCAGATCTACAACTTTTCTTTTGGGTCTAACCTTGTAAATGACTTTTACAATGCACTTTAGAAAATGGCATTTAGACTAGGCAGATTGAGGTTATTTAATAGGGTTAGATGTCATTTTGCGCTCCTAAAATCTTCATAAAATTCCAGAGGATGTGTAATACCATGGTGAACTTGTGAATCAAAGGTCAGCCCTAGCATTACTCTATAATGTAATTTAAAATTCAAAAACTGAAAGGAGTGTTTCTAATTAATTCTGCAAATGTTTGGTCATTTGTTAAAAAGTGTTTTAACAGAAAATTAGTACATTTCATGAGAGTTCTAACAAATTTTGGTTTGGCATTTTTGGATCTTCCTGTGATTTTCTAGGATTTTTAGAAGATAGAGCAATAATCTGGAAAATAAATAGGAAAAAGAAAAACAGTGCACAGTCTCCGACGAGCTCCGGCGGTCAATTCCCGACGATGGGGTGGTCGCCGGCCGTCGAACCTTGGCTTTTCATGATCCTCATGACATGACGAAGCTCGACAACATGGTAGTTATCAAGCTTGGGCACGGCAGAGGGGGTCTCACCGTGGGGGTGCCTCGGGGCGGCGGCGATCGATGAAATTCCGGCGATTTGGCTCGTCTTCGGAGGAGGGGACGGTTCTGTGAGCTTCACGGGGTGGAGAGGGAGTGAATTGGTGAAGGAATTTGATTGAAATTGATCGGGGGTGGGTTTTCACCGTGGAGGCGGCGGCAATGGCGCCGGCGGCCGTGGGGCAGGAGAATTGGGGCTTCTCGCGCGGGGGGGGGGGGGGGGTGGGGAAAGAAATGGAGGAGGAGGGAAATTGGGGAGAGCTCGCGCCATTTATAGGGGGCCGGGGGGTAGGGGAGAGCAGGGGGCAGTAGGGACGGGGTCGGCATGGCAGCGTGGCGGCGGCGGCTGTCGGGCGGCTCGGGCTCGGGCAGGGAGAGAAAAGAGAGAGGGCGAGGGAGGAGAGGGAAGAGGGGGGGGGGCGCGAGAGAGAGGAGGGAGGCAAAGGAGCGGCGCGGTCATAGCGGCGATGTGTGCCACAGGCGCCCGTGTCGGGCGGGCGCAGCCGGGCGGCTGCGCGCCCCTGTTGTCGGGCGGGCGGGCACTGTAGCCCACCCGGCAACAGTTTTATTTATTTATTTTTCTTTTTCATTAATGCTGAAAGATAATTCAATGATTCGGCGCACTTCCCAAGCTCGACAAATTTTGCGAATTTTTGTACAAGTTCAGAAATTTATTTGGAACACTTTTCATTTAAGGTTCAAGTCATGATTTGGTCTCTAAAAATTCTTGAATTTCTAAGTTTATTATAGATTGTGTGAATTTTTAAGAGGTCTAAATCTTTTCCAAAAATCTTGAATAATTTCCCAAAATTCTATTTTGAAGTGTACTTAATTGTTATGTAAAAATATGGCTAGGGTTCTGTGGGAATTTTGATGGTCAAGAGTTAGGGTTTGGGTCTCTTTCTGTTAACGAGATTTCGACACTTTTAGTTGAAATCTCTCCGGACTTTGCTACATGCTCTGTTGTTTGTCAAACTTCTCATAGTGTCTCTTTAAAGCAGCTTAAACAATATTTCTTTTTATTGCCATGATTGAATCTGCTCTAAAGTGAGTGAAATTATGGATTAGGGTTTACTGTTGTCGACTTTTTGCCCTGGTGACACCTGGGGTGTCATAAATATTTAACTTTAGTTTATGAACCGATGATGTATTAAGTTCTCTCTTCCTGTAAATTATTGCTGTTTATCCCTGCCTGTGTTGTATCGTGTGTACGCTCGCTTCGCCGAGCGTTGCCCAACAAGATCTTGACTTAACGACTGACCAGATCCGTCCCGAGACGAGGTTTTCTGGGCGGGTCGTGTCAGCTTTGGTATCAGAGCCGTGTTGGGAAACGATACAACGTTTAAGGCATATTTTCAAAAATTTACGTGCGAGTGAGGTGCGCGCCCTATTAGTTAATAGGTTATCAGGTGGCAAGCTAACCTAGTGTAGGGGCTAACTAAACCCAGCTTAGATTTACTTTTCTGTAACGACACACCTACGCTCAGGTAAGCAAGGTAAGGTACGCCGCTCGACTGCGGTGAAAGATCGAGAAATCCCTGTTGCATCCGCAGCAGTAGCGTTCTATACCATGGTGGTATGGAAGGAGGTATTATGTTCGCTGTAATATAGTACGCCCCCTTGCCGTTTAGGGAGAGAAGCGGCCCTCTACCGTACGAGGTGTGGGTTACGGACCTGTTGCGAATGCAGACCTTCGCAACAGTGGAGTCTTGTGTCTTTGGCACACAAGAGATGAGTTTGTTCCTCACGACTTCGGTTTTGCGGAACACTCTCATACCTCCGCTGCCTGAGGTAAAGTGCAGTCTGTCGCCGCGCAGGGAAGGTCGGACACGTGATCCCCGTACGTGACCTACTCGGGGCTACCCATATGGCAATGATATGGGTTGTTGTTTTTACTTTTGATATATATTTATATTGCACTGTCTGTGATGGCATTTTCTGCAGGTACGCTAACCCCGATATCGTAAGAAACGTGTAGTAACGGCTAACTTGAGTGCGATTTTGCCACCGCCTACGCGTGTTCTTTTTACTTTGTGAGGACGTATAGGCCGATGTAGGATTGCATTGCATACTAAAATTTGTAAACCAAATAAAACCACCTAACAAAAGGGAAAACAATTGCTGGTTAACAGAAAAAGGCTAACTGCAACAATTCACTTGTTGAATTTAAAGTGATAAATGGAACATAAATTAACTCAAACGGTTTAATAAGATGTGTAACTAAATAAAGGGCGTCAGGAAGTCAGTGCAAAATTGTGGACATTATTTATGTATAGTCATGTTAGGGTCAAACCCAAAGCCTTCAGAATCAGAAGAAAAACCAACCTTAAATGTTTTCAAACCATTTCACTTTAAGGGAAAAGGTTCACCTCATCCTAGGAAATCTTCCATATCTTAGTGCTCTTTTCTAGACTGGCCTCCGTTCACTCGTCATGAGGATATGAATGAGTGCAACATGGAGAAGTCGGGAAGTCCTCTACCACTTGGATATTTTGCACCTATCAATCCTTATTACCAAGTAAATCACTTTGACCAAACTGTGAAACCGTGTCTGGAAGCAAAATCTTGTCACCTCCTATGAAGGTTATCAGTCTTCTCTTTCTCGTTCAAACAACATGAGGTTGCATCCTGGTAAAAACTAAGTTCTTCGATAACACCTCATAAGGCCTGAGAAAATGTTCGGTTTCAGGGTTCCTTGTAGACATGCAACTCATGTGTTTCAGAGCCATTCTTGTACACTTCAACAAATCACCTTCGTATCCTTCTTGGGGTTGATAGTTTTTATGGTCAATCCTCTGATATCATCTAGCTATTCGGCAAAATCCGAGTCTTCACACGCCTAAAAATTTTTCCAAAAACTAGAAATGTTAAAATCCTTCAAACTTATACTAAAACCATCCAGGAGCAAAAATTCCATCAATAATGGCTGTAGCACCCTCAGAAAAGTTAAGAAGTCAACCTGGATACCTTCCTCCCTTAGGGATTGCATGGAATCAACCGAATTGGAGTAAAACCCTTGTATACCGTTGAGCCTTTCCAACATTTTTCTCTCGGTGCGAAGATTGTCTCCTTGACAGGTCAACTTAGATGGTAAAGCACCTTGGACTATTTGTGTAACCATAAAAGAGGAACTGGACCTAACGATGTAACAAACATGGCCATTTGCTTAGCCTCAAAAACCTTAGAGGAAATACTTGATGAAGTTAACAAACTGTCATTACCTAGCTCCAGATTCACCTTTCCACGTCAGATGACTTTGGAATCAGAAACTTTACCTACTCACTAATAGAATGTAAGGAAAGGAAGGGAAAATACTCATAAGGAATAGAAAAGTTATGTGTAACCGTTACTTGATCAGAATAATTTTTGTGGTAACCAAGTAAACATTCACATGTAAACCCCCCTAAACTGTTGAAGTGAAGCTCTTTCTTTTGTTTGTTCTGAAGCCACATCATAGCTAAAAATCAATTAATTCGGAGTATCCTTCCAGTCACTTGAAATCCTATCCCCTTTGAACAAGCGAAAGTCCCTATAAGCTTGTCGCCATCATCCGCAAAACCATCCTTTTACATTTCCATAGACCCTGATGATTCGTTATCCCCTAACTCATCCTTACCGAGAGGTTTGTTCTCAGAAGATCACAATTTTGCTTTTGAATTGTGCCGGTTCGCCCAGGCGCTTCTCAAAGTCAAAATGGTGATATGATGGGAGCATCGTCCCTTAATCATGATGGGAAATCCTAATCCTAACATTCTTCTGAACGGATGGCGTATTGTCCGGAGTACGTAACCGGGATGAGTAATGTTATGATTGGAAATTCCCATATCTTGACCAATAGCCAGGTCCTTACAACAATACTCTAGCCCATTCCTAGCCATGTTGTGCTTGGTTTCTCTCATTTGTACCACTAGCCGTATCCTTGGTCCCGCCTACAACTGACCCTTGAGGGAAGCCAATATCTGAGCCACCCTAGTTTGGAGTCAAAGACGCGATGGCACGCTCTATCACCAGACCATGCCATATTGCGGCAACATTAAGAACACCCCCTACCACATCCCCACCATATTTTGTCGTGAAATTTTAAACGACCAGCACTAAGGCCATTGACTTCAACGCGCACAGATGGAACAATTACCAATAAGACTATAGAGGAGCCAGACACTAAGTCTGCTGGGCACAAAGTCATATTTTATCACCTCACTTCCATATCATGGTACCAAACCATTTTGACCCATTTAGATCATGCAGCATAATTCGAACCGAGATCGAGACTACCATATTACTTCCTATCCGTTTGGAACTTTTCACCTATCTAATAATTCCTTGTGATCTAGTTTTAAAACCATAACTTGATCTTGAGTTTTCTCCTCCTCCCTGCTCATAAATCTCGGGACGAGATTTCTTTAAGGGGGGAGGGCTGTGGCACCCCAGGTGTCACTTAAAAAGTCACCGGCAAATCGTAAACCCTAAAAAGAAATTTTTTTCACTTTTGAGCAAAACTAGCACGTGAACTAATGAGCAATACTGTTTAAAACACTTCCATTAACCTATAAAAAAATTAGTAAATTAATTTTTGAGCGCTTTCACCAAACAGGAACCCTCAATCCGCGGTACATGGTCATTTCCTATTCACACTCCAATCCCAAAACCCTAATCGGTAATTCACTCGTTTAAAAATAGAATCAATCATGGAAATAAAAAGAAATATTGTTTAAAATGCTTTAAAGGAACACTATGAAAAAGTTTGACAAACAACAGGGCACTTTAGCAAAGTCCGGAGAAATCTCACGTAACAGTGTCGAAATCTCGTTAACAGAAAGAAATCCAAACCCTAACTCTTGACCGTCAAAATTTCCACAGAACCCTAGCCATATTTTTACATAACAATTAAGTACACTTCAAAATAAAATTTTGGGAAATTATTCAAGATTTTTGGAAAATATTTAGACCTCTTTAAAATTCACACAAAGCTATAATCAACTTAGAAATTTAAGAATTTTTAGAGACCAAATCATGACTTGAACCTTAAATGAAAAGTGTTCCAAATAAATTCCTGAGCTTGTACAAAAATTTTCAAAAATGTTTGAGCTCGGGAAGTGAGTCTTTTAATAAAATCACATTCCAGCTTAAAAAAAAAATCTAATCAACTTGTCGGGCGGGCAACAGTGCCCGCCGCCCGCCCGACAAAACGGCGGGCGGCAGGGCGACCGCGCCCCGGCCGACACGGCCAACTTGGCGCTCGCCTTCAGCACGTCGCTCTTCATTGCCCCCCCCCTCTCTCTCTCTCTAGCCCCCTCGTTCTCTCTCTCACTCTCTCTCCCACGGCCGCGCCGCCCGAGCAAGTCCCGGGGGCATGGCCGGCCATGCCGCCATGCCGCCCCCCCTGCTTCTCCTAAAATCCCCACCCCAAGACCCCTTAAATCGGCGCACCCCCTTTCTTCTCTTCCCTTTCCTCCCTTCCCCATGACGCCGCGCCAAGTCGTCTTCTCCCTTGCGCTCGGACGCCGCCACCGCCATTGCCGCCGTTACCCCGCACGTCGCCAGCCCCCTACGGCAAGCCCCGTGCTCCGCCACCGTGCCGAACGGCTTCCTCGCACCTTCTACTAGCTCTCGGACCACCAAGGTCCTTCCCGGTACACCCTATTGCCGGGAACGTGGTTTCCTCCTCCCCCGGCCCAAAGCACCGCAGCCGGTGGTAAGATGTCAAAATTTATCGTCACGGTGTGACCATTTCTCAATTCCTCGCTCCGGCTACTTCCTCTAACCCATGTACATTCCTTTGACTTGCCCTCGTTCGAAGAGTGTCGCCGGAGAAGAAGCCCTCTGCGCGCCACCGTCGGATCACCTCCGCCACCACCGTGACCTCACCGCCGAGCACTACCTCCGGTCACCCCCGAGGCCCTTAGGACCTCCACGGGATTCGCCTCAGCTTGGTGAAGCTCTCCACCCTATCTTCTGTACCGGCACCCCCCCTGACACGACCCGCCCAGAAAACCTCGTCTCGGGACGGATCTGGCCAGTCGTTAAGCCAAGATCTTATTGGGCAACGCTCGTGAAGCGAGCGTACACATGATACAACACAGGCAGGAATAAACAGCAATAGTTTACAAGAAGAGAGAACTTAATACATTGTTGGTTCATAACTTAGAAGTCGAATATTACATTGTTTTAGAGTACGCAACAGTTTTGAAAACGATAACAGCGGAAGACTAGAACTATTACAACCCCAACACTCGGACTTAAGCAAAAGCACGCGCCGTGCCCACGGGCGTCATGCTACTAACCACTTCAACATTCATTGCGGCGACTCGCACAACTCCCACTGGAGGTTCCCAAACTCGAGGGGAGGCTCCTCCCAATGGAAGCTACCTGCTAGTTCCTGCATGACGGCGCCTGAAAACCACAAAACGCTAACGCGTGAGCTTCTAAGAAGCTCAGCAAGACTTACCCGACAAATGGCTGACTACAGCCGACTCCTAGACATGAAGGCTGACTCGGGAGGGTTTACATACAAAAGGACTCGCAAGCCTATACTACTCTTGTCAGTTTTAGCATGAGATTAAGTGATTAGAAAAATAAATTTAGTTAGCACTGAGCTAAACAATTTAGTTAGCACTGAGCTAAACAGCCTATACTACTCCATAGCAATATTAATGTTCATAATTCATTCTCATGGTGGCTCAACCTATTTACTAAAATGTGGTGCGTTTCACGAGCATGCTCACTAACTGGGAGCGACAGCGGTTCGAAACGATTTTATACCCTACAGGGGGAAACCTGACCGTACGACACGTGCGTGTCCCAGACCCGCACGTGGCAACCGTTCACACCAGCTCCTGCAACATCAATTCCCTCCTACGCCTACCTTAGCAGCGCCGCGTCCCACCAGACAACACGTCCAGACGGTCTCTGTAGAGTTCCCACGCTGCCCACCCCAGATCTCCTACTAGTCAGACACCGTAGGGCAGGTTCGACATTGCAATCACTAGGCTACATAGGTTTACTGGGGCCCATAACACCCAGCATACGACCAGTACGTTCAACACTCGATCAGTCTTGGACCACACGGATCAGACAAGTCTACGATCACCCTGGACCCAGTCCAGTCGCCGACCTACTTTGTATCCTGTCTGACCATCAAACTTTTATCTTTCTTACTGATTCACATTCGTGTGGTCCATCTCATGACATAGTTCAATCAACCTATCCTTTCGCGAGCAGCGTCCACTCTGCTCGACTTCTACCGGCAATACTTACTAAGCATAGCAGACTAAGGGGGGTGTCTATACCAACTACCGTTAGGGTTTTCCTATGGAAACAGTGCAACTATGGTTTCAATCAACTCCTAGTACTTAATGCACAAACAAGACACACTTAGTTATAAAAGTAAAACTTTAAAATTCGGTTGTGCACCGGGGCTTGCCTGGTTCTTCGGTGTTGATGTCGACTTCTTCGGCGGGGGTCGAGGAACTTGGATCCGCAGCTACTTCGTGAGCGTTAGAATCTACATGATGCAGTAGAATTATGATAAGTTCAATGAAATAGAAACTTATTGTTATTATCAATAACAACCTAGGGTTTAGATTAGCGACGCCCAGAATTAGGGTTAACTCTAATTACTCGATGCCGTCGATTAAATTAAATTCTTACTCTGTGAATGATGTTTAAAGAAGTCTATTAAACTCCCATGAGGTGACTTTTAGTTGGCATGTTCATCAACTTCGACTTTAGTTAAGTTAATGTGACACTTTTCATCGGTTAATATTATTTAATTACTTCGGCTATTAAACTAGGGTTAAAATGAAGATTTTAATTCTTCCTCAAGATTATTTTTAGTTGGTAGTACTCTCTGGAATAAGCATTTTGGGCTTTGGGTGGGGCCTAGATGAATTTTCTATATTTTATAAAAATTTATCAAAATTCCTGTTTTTAGATCTTGTAAAATCAGAAAACACTAGTAAACATTAGAATAAAATTATTAAACTTTATGTGAGCATTCCTGAGCACCAGATCTACAACTTTGCTTTTGGGTCTAACCTTGTAAATGACTTTTACAATGTACTTTAGAAAATGGTATTTAAACTAGGCAGATTGAAGTATTTTAAAAGGGTTACATGCCATTTCTTGTTCCTAAAATCTTCATAAAATTTCAGAGGGTGTGTAGTACCATGGTGCACTTGTGGATCAACGTCTATACCTAGAATTGTTCTAGAACTCAAACTAAAATTCAAAAACAGAAAGGAGTGTTTCTAATTAATTCTGCAAATTTTTGGTCATTTGTTAAAAGTGTTTTAACAGAAATTAGTACTTTTCATGAGGTTTCTAATTAATTTTGGTTTGGCATTTTTGGATCTTCCTGTGATTTTCTAGGGTTTTTAGAAAGCAGAGCAATAATCTGGAAAATAATTAGGAAAAAGGAAAAACATGGGAGGTTCTCCGGTGAGCTCCGGCGACCAATTCCCGACGATGGGGTGGTCGTCAGCCATCGAACCTTGGCTTTCTATGATCCACTCGACACGAGGAAGCTCGGCAACATGATATTCATCAAGGTTGGGCACGGCAGAGGGGGTCTCAACGTGGGGGGCGGCGGTGGCGGCGGCGAAGTCAAAATTCCGTCGAGGTGGCTCGCCTTCGGAGGATTGGAGGGTTCTGTGAGCTTCACGAGGTGGAGAAGAGTTGATTCGGTGAGGGAATTTGATTGAAATTGAGTCGGGGGCGGATTTCACCTCGGGGCGGCGGCAATGGTGTTGGTGGCGGTCGGCCGGGGCAGAGAGGTGAGCTCGCGCGCGGGGGAGAAGCATTGGAGAGGGAGGGGAAGCTGGAGGCGCACTTATTTAAAGGAAAAATGGGGTAGGGAGAGTAGGGGAGTGGGGAGGCGTCATGGCGGCAGTGAGGCGGCGGGCATGGCGGTCGGGCGGCTCGGGCTCGGGCAGCGAGAAATGAGAGAGGGAGGGAGAGGCTAGAGAGAGAGAGAGGGGAGTGAGAGAGAGTGAAATGAGGGAGGGAGGAGGGAGGCAAGGGAGTGAGGGTGCCGCCGAGTCAAAGCGACGTGGGGGGGGGGGGGCTGCTGGTCGGGTGGCGCGGCTGCTCCCTGTCGCGCCCTGTTGTCGGGCGGCGGGTACTGTAGCCCGCCCGGCAACAGTCTTTTTTTTTTTTGTTTCTTCATTAAGGCCGGAAGGAATTCAATGAATTGGCACTCTTCCCGAGCTCGAAAAATTTTGAAAATTTTTGTACAAGCTTAGAAATTTATTTGGAACACTTTTCATTTAAGGTCAAGTCATGATTTGGCTTCTAAAAATTCTTGAATTTCTAAGTCGATTATAACTTGTGTGAATTTTTAAGAGGTCTAAACCCTTTCCAAAAATCTTAAATAATTTCCCAAAATTCTATTTTGAAGTGTACTTAATTTTTATGTAAAAATATGGCTAGGGTTCTGTGGAAATTTTGAATGGTCAAGAGTTAGGGTTTGGATTTTCTTTCTGTTAACGAGATTGCGGCACTGTTGTTTGAGTTTTTTTTTTCCGGACTCTGCTATAGTATTCTGTTGTTTGTCAAACTTTTCATAGTGTTCCTTTAAAACATTTTAAATAATATTTCTTTTTATTTCCATGATTGAATCTGCTTTAAAGTGAGTGAAAATTATGGATTAGGGTTTCGAATTGGAGTGTGAATTCTTATCTGGTGGTAATGACTATGTACTGTGGAGCTGAGGGCCCCTGTTTGGTGAAAGTGTTCAAACTTAAATTATTGAAATTGTTGTCTAGGTTAATGGAAGTGTTTTAAGCAGCATTGCTCATTAGTTCACGTGTTAGTCTTGCTCAAAAAGCGCAAAAATTTCTTTTTAGGGTTTACGTTTTGCCGGTGACTTTTTAAGTGACACCTGGGGTGTCACACCCCCCTCCTCCTCTGCGCTGCTCGTCGGGAGCTCGGCCCTGCCGCCGGACTTGAGCAGACTGTTCTGCCCTCTCTTTTCCTTTTAAATTTCCTTTCCCTATTAATTGGTCAAACTTGCAAAGCATGTAACAAATCACAGAAAATCCAAAAATAGCAAACCAAAATTTGTAGGAAACCTCATGAAAAGTACTAATTTTCTGTTAAATAACTTTTTAACAAATGACCAAAAACTTGCAAAATTAATTAGAAACACTCCTTTCTGTTTTTGAATTTTAGTTTGAGTTCCACAGCAATGCTAGGGCTAACCTTTGATCTACAAGTGTACAATGGTACTACACACCCTCTGCAATTTTATGAAGATTTTAGGAACAAGAAATGGCATCTAACCCTTTTAAAATATTTCAATCTGCCTAGTTTAAATACCAGTTTCTAAAGTACATTGTAAAAGTAATTTACAAGGTTAGACCCAAAAGCAAAGTTGTAGATCTGGTGCTCAGGAATGCTCACATAAAGTTTCATAATTTTATTCTAATGTTTACTAGTGTTTTCTGATTTTACAAGATCTAAAAACAGGAACTTTGATGAATTTTTATAAAATATAGAAAATTCGTCTAGGCCCCACCCAAAGCCCAAATTGCTTATTCCAGAGAGTACTACCCACTAAAAATAATATTAAAGAAGAATTAAAATCTTCATTTTAACCCTAGTTTAATAACCGAAGTAATTAAATAATATTAATCGATGAAAAGTGTCGCATTAACTTAACTAAAGTCGAAGTTGATGAACATGCCAACTAAAAGTCACCTCATGGGAGTTTAATAGACTTCTTTAAACATCATTCACAGAGTAAGAATTTAATTTAATCAACGGCGTCGAGTAATTGGGGTTAACCCTAATTCTGAGCGTCGCCAATCTAAACCCTAGATTACTGTCAATAATAATAATAAGTTTCATTTTCATTAAACTTATCATAATCCTACTGCATCATGTAGATTCTGACGCTAACGAGGTAGTTGCCGATCCAAGTTCTTCGACCCCCGCCGAAGAAGTCTGCAACAACACCGAAGAACCAGGCAAGCCCCCGTGCACAACCGTTGTTTAAATTTTCCTTTTATAATTAAGTGTGTCTTGTTTGTGCATTAAGTACTAGGAGTTGATTGAAAACCATAGTTGCATTGTTCCATAGGAAAACCCTAATGGTAGTTGGTATAGATACCCCTTAGTCTGCTATGCTTAGTAGGTATTATCGGTAGAAGTCGAGCAGAGTAGACGCTGCTCGCGAAAGGATAGGTTGTGGAATGAATCTACTTTATGAGATGGACCACACTATTGTGAATCAGTAAGAAAGATAAAAGTTTGAGGGTCAGAAAGGATACAAAGTAGGTCGGCGACTGGACTGGGTCCAGGGTGACCGTAAACTTGTCTGATCCGTGTGGTCCGAGACTGATCGAGTGTTGAACGTACTGGTCGTATGCTGGGTGTTATGGGCCCCAGTAAACCTATGTAGCCTAGCGATTGCAACGTCGAACCTGCCCTACGGTGTCTGACTAGGAGGAGATCTGGGGTGGGCAGCGTGGGAACTCCACAGAAACCGTCTGGGATGTGTTGTCTGGTGGGACGCGGCGCTGCTAAGGCAGGCGTAGGAGGGAATTAACGTTGCAGGAGCTGGTGTGAACGGTTGCCACGTGCGAGTCTGGGACACGCACGCGTCGTACGGTCAGGTTTTTCCCTGCAGGGTATAAAATCGTTTCGAACCGCTGTCGCTCCAGTTAGTGAGCATGCTCGTGAAACGCACCACATTCTAGTAAAATAGGTTGAAACACCATGAGAATGACTTATGAATATTAATATTGCTATTGTTGATTCTGTTATGTTTGTTTAGTTCGTTGCTAACTAAATTTATTTTCTAATCACTTAATCTGATGCTAAAACTTGACAAGAGTAGTATAGGCTTTCGAGTCCTTTTGGCAAGTAAACCCTCCTGAGTCGGCCTTCATGTCTAGGAGTCGGCTGTAGTTAGCCACTTTTGTCGGGTAAGTCTTGCTGAGCTTCTTAGAAGCTCACGCGTTAGCGTTTTGTGGTTTTCAGGCGCCGTCATGCAGGAACCAGCAGATAGCTTTCATTGGGAGGAGCCTTCCATCGAGTTTGGGAACCTCCAGTGGGAGCTGTGCGAGTCGCCGCAGTGAATGTTGAAGTGGCTAGTAGCATGACGCCCGTGGGCACGGCGCGTGCTTTTGCTTAAGTCCGAGTGTCGGAGTTGTAATAGTTCTAGTCTTCCGCTGTTATCGTTTTTGAAACTTCTGCGTACTCTGAAACAATGTAATATTTAACTTTAGTTTATGAACCAATGATGTATTAAGTTCTCTCTTCCTGTAAATTATTGCTGTTTATCCCTGCCTGTTTGTATCGTGTGTACGCTCGCTTCGCCGAGCGTTGCCCAACAAGATCTTGGCTTAACGACTGACCAGATCCGTCCCGAGACGAGGTTTTCTGGGCGGGTCGTGTCACTGTCGCTCTCAGCTATGAGTTTGCTTGAACTCTCTGTCACATTCTAGTAAATAGGTTGAGACACAATGAAAATGAATCATGATGACTACTATTGTTATTGTTGCTTCTATTATGCTTGATTAGTCTAGTGCTAATTAAAGTTACATTCTAATCACATAACCTGCGCTAAAATTTGACCAAGAGTACTAGAGGCTTGCGAGTCCTTTTTGCAAGTAAACCCACCCCCATCAGCCTTCATGTCTTGAAGTCGGCTGTAGTCAGCCAATTTTGACGGGTCAGTCTTGCTGAGCTTCTTAGAAGCTCACGCGTTAGCGTTATATGATTTTCAGGCGCCGACATGTAGGACCAAGCTAGTAGCATCCATTGGGAGGAGTCTCACCCTGAGATTTGGAACCTCCAGTGGGAGTTGTGCGAGTCGCCGCAGTAACACCTTGAAGTGGCTAGTAGCATGACGCCCTCGGGCACGGCGCGTGTTTTTGCTTAAGTTCGAGTGTCGGAGTCTGTAATCGTTCGAGTCTTCCGCTGCTGTATTTTCAAAAACTTTTGCGTACTCTGAATCAATGTAAGACCTAAACTCAAATCTATGAATTAATGTTGTATTAAATTCTCTCTCCTTGTAAATTATTGTTGTTATTCCTGCCTGCGTTGTATCGTGTGTACACTCGCTTCGTCGAGCGGTGCCCAACAGGATCCTGGCTCAATGACTGACAGAATCTGTCCCGAAATGAGGTTTTCTGGGCGGATCTGCATCAGGGCTGTGGTATCCAAGAGGTGGAAACTTTGAGCTTGTTGGCTACTCGGACTTGGATTTTGCGGGACGCAAAGCGAGTAGGAAGATCAAATCCGGGAGTTGTCAATTTCTTGGAAGATCTTTAGTCACCTGGAGCTCAAAGAAACAAAATGTCGTAGCAATCTCAACCGCGGAGGCAAAATACATGGCAGCGGGAGCATGTTGTGCGCAAATTCTGTACATGAAGCAAACGCTCCAAGATTATGCGCTGAAGTTTGGACAAGTGCCCTTGTATTGTGATAGTGAGAGTGCAATCGACATGGCACTGCATCAAGGGGAGCATAGTGATGCCAAACATATTGAGGTTAAGTATCCCTTCATCCGTGATAATGCGGCCAAGAAGAACATTGAGCTTATTGGAGTTAGGTCACATGATAACCTTGTGGATATCTTCACCAAGCCTCTTGATGAGAAGAACTTCAACCGATTCGGGGAGAGCTCAACATCCTTGACTTCTCGGACTTCACTCGAGTAACACATGAGCTCTTTCCATGTACATATGTAAAATATCTTGTTTGCTTTGATTGCTTGTTGCTTTGTGTGTTTCTCTTCTTTTGTATGGCCCGCTACTAAACTCTAACAAGATAGCAAAGGACATGGGTAGCTTGGGATGGCGGCTCAAAGGAACCCAAGGCTAGAAGGACGGTGCTTTGTGAATAAGCTTGGTGAGGGATTCAAATATGGCGTTGGTATTTGGTTCTTAGTTTTCTTCATCATATGCATGCTTTCCTTATCTTGCATAGCATCTTGCATAACACTTAGTGCAAAGCACATACCTAGAGGGAGTTGCTTATTTACAATGTAAGTACATGACTCTCTAGGACAAGTGAAAGAAATGCATTGTGAGCTTCATGCCCATTGTACCATGTTCACTCGAGCTCTGCGGTTAAAGCTAGTTATGCAGCTCATAGACAAGCGGTTCATACATTCCCATCATACTTAACCTTTTATTTGGAAGATTCTTGGAGATTGGCACGTATGTAGGGGAGGTCTAAGCCAAGGTTGAGTGATGAAAAGAGGGAGAAGAGGACATGAAAAGAAATTATCCGACAATATCTCTCTTCATTAGGTGGCATCAATGGCAATCCTTCCATGAAGTTCAAGAAGATGCTCAATACCATGGAGGAGACAAATGCCATGATGCAAGAAGAAGATGACAAAGGGGCAGAAAAATAACAGGTTGGTACTATCTTTCCAACTCATTTAGTCTCCTCGATTTTGTATTTTTCCTTTGATTCCTTCCCTTGCTGTCACCCCTTTTTGTGTTGGCCTCCTTATTGTGATAAATGACAAAGGGGGAGAGAAATGCCATGATCAAAGAGAAGAGGTGTGCATAGTCAGCATGGGCATGGCATCAACATCTTGAAGAAGGTCAACGCAAAAGATGAACAAAGGCGCCAAGAATGAATCAAGATCATTTGATGTTTGCGCTGTCAAGGGGGAGACGTGATACAAAATGATAGTGTGCTCTCTCTATTTCTTTCATCACATATCACATATCATTGGAAGACTAACATTGTAGGTCATGGAGATTTCTTAGATATATGCTTTGACATGACATGCAATGCTCCTAACATCATGTGCTTCCTCAACAAATTCTACAACATGATGACATAAGATGAAGGTTTCTTGACTCAGTTTGCCTTCCTATTTCTCACTTTGTCAAGTACCCTTATGCTTTCATTCATATATTATATATCATCTCTATGGATTCGATTATTTCGATCATGTGTTGTCATCAATCACCAAAAAGGGGGAGATTGTTAGCTTCATGACCATTGTGCCCCAGAGGTATGAATGTTTTGGTGATTGAATGAACATGATCTCACTTGCTGAGTGCAGCTCCTACTTTTATCTACAATCTCAAGAGTGAAGTGCCTCGGCAAATGCTGATGACAACCCATGTTGACCCTATGATGTGTACATAGTTGAAGAATGGATCAAGACCTTGGAGCATGGAGATCAAGCTAGGAGAGCATGTGTAGCTAAGTTTTGAGTCCATAGGAAAAACCGGTACTATTAAGAGGGGTTGGGATGTCTAGCTATGTATCACTAGTATAGAGGTGGTGGACAACATGTGTGACGGTCCCACAGCACTTGGAGAGCAGTTAGGAAAGCCGAGGAAAACAATTTGTGAATCTTGGAAGCAAGGGTGCAGCGAAGGCATCGAATTTCGGTTTTAGCAGAATTGTCATACCATACGATGGTATCTGACGCGGACCCCCCAGAAAACCTCTTTTCGGGACGGATCCGGTCGGTCGTTGAGCCAGGATCCTATTGGGCAACGCTCGGCGAAGCGAGCGTACACACGATACAACACAGACAAGAATAAATAGCAATAATTTACAAGGAGAGAGAAATTAATACAACATTAATTCATGCATTGAAACTTAAGTCTTACAAATGATTCAGATTGCGTAGATAAAATTTAAAAAAAAATGTAACAGCGGAAGACTCGATCTTTATAGACTCCGACACTCTTACTTTAAGCAAAAGCATGCACCATGCCCAGGGGCGTCATGCTACTGGCCACTTCAAAGTTACTGCGGCGACTCGCACAGTTTCCACTGGAGCTTCCCAACCTCGGAGTGAGACTCCTCCCAGTGGATGCT
>LFJQ01000466.1:0-26613 GCA_001182835.1 Oropetium thomaeum
AGCCTCCATCTACACTTCTTAGTGGACTTTGCTGCACAGTACACTCTATATCTATCAGGGTCACTTTTCTCAGTGTTGAATTCAAACTCTTTCTTTATAGCATGAGTAGACAGAGCAATTTTAAACTCAGCCATTGATGGATAAATAGAGCCAACAGTCATTGGAGGGTCATCCTTGTCATAAGCAACTTGAGGAAGAACATCTGGCATGGCATCTCTTGCAACCCAGTCCTCTGCCACTATATCATCACTATCACCTCCCTCAGCCTCCCCTCCCTCAGCCTCTCCTTTTTTACTCACACCTCCTTCACTCTCCCTTCCTCACTGTCATCTCCCTCACTCTCCCCTTCCTCACTGTCACCTCCCTCCTCTCCCCTTCCTCACTCTCACCTTCCTCACTCTCACCTCCTTGAATAGCAACTCCCTCACCTTCCTCAATTGCAGCATGTACTATTTCTTGCTGCCCCCAATCCCATCTTCTATTGCCACTCCATACTGCACCTCTTCATCCACACCAACATGCTCAAACATAGGAAAAGGGTTGGCCAAATATGCTCATTTGCCTGGGCATTAGACATGTTGCAAGAAATGCCGCCAGTTTCAGACAAGGGTGGTGCATTCATAGAGTTCTCATTGGAAGTTTGAACTCCACTTTTCACATCATTAGCACTAACAATCATTGCATTCAATTCAATGTACTTATTATCAGCATGTTTGCCAAACATATCCATGAGGTCTTGGTCAGTTTTCACCACACAATAACATTTCTGATGTGCATCAAAATAACTGAACTCTGCATACTCATGCAAGCCAAGTGGAAACTCTGTAAACAAGTCATCTGGCAGATCTTTGACATTGCATCTGTCAGACTCAATGAACTTTATAAAGTAAAACCCAGCAGTGTGACGCATGTTCTTAGACAAAGACCGCACTTTGATTTTGAAAGTGCACGACGGGTCCATCCTGTGGATGAACACAACTAAGCAAATGGACATCCACATGGGACACAGAACTAAGCAAATTGACTAAATGAACAGGCTTCACATCCATCCCACAGCCGCATTCAAGAAAGGGGATGAGCACTTACCCAACTGGAACCTCAGCAGGGTCCATTTTCCTTATTTTTGCTTGCGACCGCGGGGACGAATCCATCTCCATGATGAGCCCCCTTCGAACCCTTGCTGTCCTGCTGTCTCTAGACCATGCTCAACTCGATGGGAAGGGGGCGTCGATGTGGAGGTGCCGAGGTAGCAGGAAGTAGGGAGCAGGACAGGCGAAGAGGAGAAGAGGAGCAGGACAAGGCGAAGAGAGGGGCGGCCAGGACAGGCGGGGCGAAGAGGGAGCAGGACGGGGAGGGACGGCGGCCAGGCCAGGCGGAGGGGCGGCGGCCAGGACAGGCGGGAGGGGCGAAGAAGGAGCAGGAGGGGTGAAGAGGGCCGGGAGGCGGCGGCCAGGCCAGGCGGGAGGGCGGCGGCCAGGACAGGCGGGAGGGGCGGGGCCAGGCCAGGCGCGCGGCAGGCCGGTCCAGGCAGAGGAGGCGGCGGCCAGGCCAGGCGGGAGGCGGCGGCCAGGACAGGCGGGAGGGCGCGGCCAGGCCAGCGCGGCAGGCCGGTCCAGGCAGAGGAGGCGGCGCCAGGCCAGAGGAGGAGCGCCGGGAGAGGCCAGGCGGAGGGTGTGGCAGGGAGAGGCCGCCGGGGAGAGGTTGCCGGAGATGGGGATCGAATGGATGTGGTGGACGCCCTAGGCTCTCGGAGAGGACGTGGTGTGGCCGGCCAGGAGTCCTTCAGAGTCGATGGCCTCATGGTTTAGGTTGGCCCACACATGTACACGGGCCCACCTATCATAACGGTAAACCTGCAGGACGTCACGGCGATGGCTTCAAGCAGTATAGTTTGTAACTGCGATGGCATACATCATATTTGCTCTTTTGCAATGGCGAATCTCATATTACGGGACTTTGCAATGGCTCACAACAAATTCGCCCTAAAGATAAAGAGAAAAACCCAAACAAATGACAGAGCTAAGACAACAACGTATATAAAAAACACAAGTTTGAAGATAACAAAAATAAACATCCCATTACCTTTTGCCCACCGCTTGGCCCTACTATTGTCAGCACCCAAGCACCACGATGCCCTGTTGACACATGGCTGAACCTCCTTACCGCTGCTCAGATCAAAATGCTCATTGCTTATCATTTTAACCTCAACAGAACTGCCGTCAATATCCATAACCTTGCTTTAGCTACAATCAAATGAAACCATCTAAATAAACAAGCAGTTGCCACCAACTAACAGAAAAACAACTAGCAAAATAAGATAATAAGCCGCTGCCAAGTATAGCCCATATATGCACAAAAGCAAAAAAAAGCAAGCCTAAAACAAGAATATAACAGTAGGAATGACAATTGTCCTCCAGCAAAATTAAAAGTGAACACATCCTGCATTGTAACACACACATATAAAATGGGTAAGCATGGCCAAATATGTTTCTCAGTACAAAGGTAAGTTTCATGCGAGGTAAAATTGCTGCAGTATGGGAACAATATATAGGCATTTGGTGTGAAATGAAAGCAATAATCAACGCATCAAATGTTCATTTGTACAGCACCATTGTTTATTTGAGAAAACATAAGCTTCTAATTGAAAATGCTCTGCATATATAGTTCAAGCAAATCAAGATCACCCCTAACTACGGCGGCCTGGTGCTAGTTTAAAGCCTCCTTGGAGAGGATCAACTACTTAGAAAGCATTGTATTAGTTGACAGGTCCTAAGAAATTTCCTGAAGGATGGGGGCTTGGCTTCCCAAATAGTAGTAGGTTCCTTCCATCTCCCCCCACCGACTCTAGTTCTGGAAAAAAAAAACACAAAGAACTTCTTGACCTGAAGATTTGTTCTAATAATGATTTTGTTACCTAAGTAGCAAACAGAGCATCATATATTCACTAATTGGACATATACGGCAGAGAAGGTCACTTCTAACAAAAGAACAAGCTGCAAGTAAAACATACTAGGAGGGTTTGGTTCAGCGCCGGTAACGGTATTGGAATGGTAATCAGTTGAAGGTGTAATCGAATCAATGTATATATCCATTACGGCTTTTGTTGGTTGAATTCCGTAATGGTTTCCGATCCAATACAACGTTTTGTTCAGAGTTATATGTATCGTAATAAAACAACTAATCTGCTACACTGCTCCTAACTCACTATAGGTCCACTACTATGAAATGTTCACGGACATGTTACTTAGATCAGATGATAGCGAGTGCATAGAGATGCAGAAACACAGGCCAGAGGGTGCCCAGGAATGTATTCAGCACAGTAAGGTGACGAACACAATTCCAGAGAAAAACAGCCTGTCAGCGGAAATATTCAGAAAACAGAACATTGAGAATGGACAAATATCAATACGCAAAATGGACATATTTTCATATCAATTTACAAATATCAAACATGAAACAACAGAACACTTGCAGAATGGATCCAGATAATGCTCCTCACATACCAGTCGAGAATGTATCTAGTGACGAAATGCAAATAGACACTTGGAGAAGGACGAACGCGGCTTACCTTGTTGGGTGGCGTCGGGCAAGCTCGGGGCGCAGCGCGGCGACGGCGGCGGCTGGCGGGGTAGGGCGAGTGAGGTCCAGGCGACTCGGGAGCAGGGTTTACAAAACCAGTGGGAACGGACTGGATTCAGTTTTTTGTGAAACCGAACCTGAGGTTTCCTCGCTTTTCTGGTTTTGAAATAAATATTGAAAAAATAGAAAGAGAAATCACCGATAAACGAAATTGTTTTATGGAAAACTGCAATTGAGATGTTTTAGTTTAATGAAAATTGTTCTGAGCTAATTGAAATTTTTTTACTTGATCGAAAATATTCATCTTCGATGAGAAATGTTCCGGCTTCAATGGAAAAATGTTCTCCTTCAATAGAAAAATGTTCCGGCTTTAATGTTCGGGTCCTAATGGAAAAATGTTCTGACTTCAATCGAAATTGTTCCAGACTGAATCCAAAAATGTTGGCTTTGGTAAAAAATTATCCCACATAAATAAAAAGTTGCAATGAATTTTCTATACTAGAACAATTTAAATTTGAATTAAAAGATTCAAAAAATATCAAATTCAAATTTTTAAAAAGTATGTCATGTGAGTATTATTTTGTTGCATTAATTCTATCGAATACGATGGTTCAACGAATCAAAATAAGTTACGGTTTGAAAGATAAATAGTTTAAATTTGAAATCTAACTTTATTCTGAAGTCCAACAAAATGGCGCTACGTGTTCAAGCCGGGCCCTCCACTCAGCCGACGTGCAGCATGACAGCCGTCACGAGGGGTGCGGGAGGACGGCCGTCACCTCACGCCCAAGAGTGCGCTTCGGCCCCAATTCCCCACCGCTGCCGAACGAAGGTTTTAGAATACACGTGTGGAGATTCCTGTCGGTGGTGTGGATCTCCGGATGGCCGGGATTAGGTAGGGATCGCCGTTGATCCCTCTCTTTCCAAACGAGGCCTGAGTGATTCATATAAAAATCATGCGATACAAAGAAGCCTCAATGGTAGACACCCTTCTGCCAGACCATCTTGCAGTACGCCAAGATTGCAATGGTATCTTTGTCAGAGTTGCTCCACTCGCCATATGCCTGCAAGCGTCCGGTCGCATATGCCTGCAAGTGTTCAGGATCGCAAACATGAAAATGTTTACGACTTCTTTGGATCGCACGATTTTCACAAAATCATTCAGAAATTTCACAAAATAAAACAGTAAGACAATCCAAAGAAGGCCGTAGTCGGTGTTGCTTCCTGTCATCCTCACTCTCTTCACAAGTGATCTATCTTTGATCAATAATGAGACTTAAATTAACAGAAAAAAGACGGTGCTTGAAGGGGAGAGATTCCGTCAAGCACTGGTCTGATGAGACTGGCAATTTTTGCTGGTCTAAAAGTTTACATATGCGCCAAATTGCAGTTTAAGGTGACACGAACTGTCATAACAACAGAATAGAAGCAAACTGTCTAGTTCCAACTGATGCACGCCCAGGTCCAGCTTCATTTCGACAAAGATTGGCAGACATTGCAAAATGTTTATGGTTGCCTACCAAACGGTGCATAGTAGTTGAAACTCCACAGTAAGATCACTTGTCATTCTTCGTCCCTGGACCAAGCAAACAAGCAAACAATCACACTTCAAGATACAGGCTATTTTTGAACAACTTAAAGGTCAGCAGTTGACAAGACATTACTGTTGTCGCCGTAATGATAAATGCAAACTAAAGAAACCAGAACATTCTCACGTTTATAGGTAAATATAAGAAATGTTCTAGGTGCTAAGAAGAAAATTGCCATCAATTAATTTTTTGAATCAACCAAACTAACTTACCATACTTATCAGGATTATTCAGCAACATAGGGAGACCAAACTTATTTTAAATGCAATTCGGCAACAAGATCTGTTCCTGCATCTAACTCCTTTGATCTCAAATCACATAGAGGCAAAGTTCAAACACATATATAGCCCCAAAAGTACCATATCTATGACATCTAATTTAGCTATGCCACTGGTTGCACAAAGTATTCTAGTACCACCAAAATACATATCAGGATAACTGTTAGTAATACCGATATTAATAACAGAAGCAGGATTGCAGGCACCAGCTGAAGTCAAAACAGGACAAAATATGTGACTTTTGTGGCAGCGCAGGCTGGTGAAGATAATCATAAACCCATAAAGTTCATCTGGATGAGATTAAGGAAGCCAGTTCATAGTCTATGCTGCTTAGTTGAACTGCAGTTCAAGGTGCATTGTCACAGATGCTTTGAGTCCAAAACTAGGATCTATCGGACAGCAGGAGTAATAACTAATTGAAATCCTACATACTCTGCTACAACCTAAAAATATTTCGTGTGGCTGATATTAGCTTCCAAACACAAAAACAACAACAACAACAACAAAGACTTTTAGTCCCAAGAATGTTGGGTTAGGCTAGAGAGATGAAATCCACAAGAACCAACACACCAGACCCAGGTTCCGATATTAGCTTCCGAACCACAAGAACAAAACCTATACTTCTGTCGAAGAAATATCAAACTCCGCCCCCCTAACTCTTAGTCAATTGTTCATTTAAAAAAGGGCAGCCCGGTGCACGTAGCTCCCGCTTGCGCAAGGTCTGGGGAAGGGTCTCGATTGTTCATTTAAGCAGAATTTAAATTAAAATAAAAAAATGTAATCAAAACAGCATTTGCAGACAAATCAAATCAATAGGTGCTCCGAGTTTCCAAAGTTCCTACCAGAGTTTGACCCACATGTAATAAATTACGTACAAACATGAGGCAAATGTATGTTCATTGATTTGAATAAGTGAGTAAAATATGAATGCATGATAAACGCTATTTTTAGCAGACCATTTAGTTCGTCCCATTTCACCATTCAACTAGGGAATGCAATTTAAGTGGGTATTTAACTGAAAATCTAATTAAGCAGCGATGGGCACGGAAGAAAAATAAAGAAATTGAAAATCTTATAAGAGTGAAAGTCACCAATGCTTACATGGTTAACGCAGCAACCACTGGCAGAGGATGAGCCAAATGGTGGGATGGATCTCTTAGTTTGAAAATTTGCCTCTTTTGCTTTACTATGACAAACGAATTGTCACTACCACTTGCCTGAGAGTAGGTACGATGAACAATTCGCACTTTGTCCAGCTTGGCCTCTAGACCAGGATCAACCGATCGAATATCGAAAGAAGAGATGTTGCCCTTCCCCATGGCACAGAAAAGCTTCCCAGGAATAATGTCCTTGGATGATGCTGGCAACTCGAGGATGGACAGTTGTGTCTTCCCTGTGCTTGAAATTGTTGATGGAAAAACATCCATGTAGTAGACTGTAGCAGCACCGGCCCTTGCTTTGGAGCAAGCAACGAAGAGGTGACCACCGAGGGGCACGGCCTGGCCGGTGAAAGGCAGGCTCTTGTCGTCCAGCATCTCCCACTCATTTGTGTCAACGTTGAAAGCACAGGTACCCTTGTCCTGCTGGAGGGAGGACAGGGCATCGGAGCCGGCACAAGTACCATTGTCTTGTTGAACAGAGAGCAGGATGTGGGAGCCGACGACGGCGTAGGACGCGACGCGGACCTCGGGCGGATTGCGGTACTCCAGCGGGTTGAGGCGGCATGGGAAGATGGGCGGCGGCGCAAGGTCACGCCATGCTGTGCACGGCATGGTGCAACCCTCGACGTAGCCCTCGTTCAGGCGCAGTACAACAAACCAGGGCATGAAGTCGAGCCCCCTCACGACGGAAGGGCGGCTTGAGAGGGCGTAGAGCTTGCTGCCGTGCGGAATCAGGATGGGGTGCAGCTTGGGGTCGACTAGGCGAGGACCCAATACCTCCGTTGAGGTCTTGGGATCGTAGATGATGGTCCGTTGATGGCCCAGGCCTACGATCCGGGGTCCGTACCGCGTCCCCACTGCCGCGAAGGACATACCGCGCTCGCCGGAGAGCAAGGGCCGCGGGGCGGCTCCGGCAACGAGCTCGAGGACGGAGTGCGTGGGTTTCTCGACCCCGTGCTCCAGCACCAAGTACACCGACTGGTTGACGGCAGCAGCCTCACTAGGCCCCGAAGAATTCTTCTCCACCTTTTTACTCCCTTGGCGAACGCGAGTAAGCCGAGCTCCATCTTTCACGGCGCCATCCTTGGCCTTCCTTCTTCTCTTGCTGTTCAGGATCGGCATCTCCTCACCTCACCTTGGTGGAAATCGCTCTAGTGGACGAAGAGGAAGAGTCCTTGCTTCTGAGAGATGGGGGTGTTGTGGCCGTGGGGGGGAGGAGGGCGGCGGCGGCGGCGAGCAAATGGCTCTAGCCCTAGCGACTCAGGCTCCCTATAGAAAGATGGATTACACGTTTCGGAACAATTTGGGCCTTGCCCATATGTACAGAAGAAACAATGCGTGGCCCAGTAAATATAAGAGAGACTAGCCCATCGAGAAAAGAGGAAGGAACCTCCTCTGGGCAGGCAGGCAGGCAGGCAGGCCCAGGACAAAGGCAAGAAAGAAAGACCCTCCGCTCCTTGTCGTCTCGACGAAGCATTCCCCACCCATATTACACTACCAACCCTAACTTTCACGGCGGCGGCGTACGGAGATGCCGCGCCTGGGCAAGAGGGGGAAGCTGGGCAAGATGAGCGGGGATTCTACGCCTCGAGAGATCTCTAGTATCAACAGCTGTGGCACGGAGTCTCAGTCGGTTTACCTGGTGGTAGGCCATGATTCCACGCGCCCTTCCTACTCCGTGTTCGAGGTGAACCCCTTCGCTGATGGCGGCGACGGCGAGACTTGGGTGCGCATCCGGCACCGTATGAGGCATGCTAGCCTCGACGCCAAGCACTGCATGTCTTTCGTCCCCGTGCGATCGAGGCACGGCCCGTGGATCGTCGGCGTCGGCGGCGACTCGGCACATGAAGATTATGCCCCGGAGACCATCATCTTCGACACCAAGACGCGGGCGGTGATCACGGGGCCGAAGCTTGTGGCGACCAAGTTCTACCCGGTCCTACTGCCCGTCGGTGACAGGATCTACGCGCTGTCGCGCAATCCAGACGTTAAGGAAGAACCGGATTTCGTGCCCTGGTTCGAGGTTCTCGATCTCTCTAATGCTCAAGTGATCGATGACAGACTTGCCAGTTGCGAGTGGAGGCCACTGCCTCGGCCGCCCTTCTTCCCCTGGGAGCTGACCCCAAGGCAGTACATCGTGCCACCAAAGGTCGCCGTAAAGTCCTATGTTGTAGTGGGATCCCGCATTCTGGTATCGGTAACAGGGCAGAGGGGCACACACATGTTTGACACAGAGACTGAATATTGGGCAAAGCTGGACGACAAAGATCTGCCTTTCATCGGAGGCGCCATTCCGCACGGACCCCTCTTCCTTGGCTTATCAAGTGTCAATGAACAAATCGCTGCTTACAAGATCGCAGTCTGCAATACCTCAGCAAGTTCAAGTGTCGAAACAAGGTGTCCGTACTTGTCGATAGCTAAGTTGCCGATAGTTACCGACATGGAGGCGGAGGTGGAGAGGGCTTTAAACACCAGCATATTTGTTTCTCTTGGCCACCATGGCTTCTGTTCGTTTAGCTGTTCGATCGATGATCGTACCAATCCTACCGTGGATCCTCGACATACACGGGAATTTGTCAGAGTGAGAGCATATACTTCACATGATCAATTCAATTCTTTTGGTTACCTACTGGTTTCCAACCAAAGGGAACAGCTCTACCACGTACGCGATTCCTTCAAGGGATTAACGTGGCCATGTCTGCAAGCTGTGATATCCTTTTGAGTAAGCCCTTTTTTTAAAAGCATTTTGTTTCTTACTTCCGATGTACATAATACACATCTCATTCAATTGTACCCTTTATATCTCCTTCAATATATATTTAATTGATTAGAATAAGAGCATATAATATTACGGATTTCATGAATCCTGTAGTTGAAGTACTCACTTGATATACAGTGACATTCAAAACAACTATTATTGTGCAACATATTCACCCCATCTTGGATTAGCACAGTGCCAAGTAGTGCTAATATATATGTCAGGACTCCTTTGTTAGAGTAGCTATATGGTGAAATGGTAGGACTCTCGCAACAGTAATAGGTATACCATAAAACTTAATTGATTTTTTTCCTTTGATTTTCAAGCAATAGGCCTGTTAATATTGCTTCATATATATACAATTTGTCATTCACAATCTGACTATCGATTGCATTCTATGTGTTATGTGCAATTTCCTTAATATTGGTTATTACCATCTCTATTGGGCATTTAGCTGTAGCTTGCATGGTTTTGTAACATTGCTTATTATTGTTTATTTATTTTTGGCCTGCATGTTTTTTTCACTGGAAGGCATTGTTGCGCAAACTTATGCTTCTTATCATGCCATGACCTTATTAACTGTTAGTACTATAATCTGTTTTTAATAGGAGAGTCTGCCTTAGATCTGGTATTCACTTAATTCCAATTCTAAAAGGTTGCACAATATTTAGAAGGAAGTGTTATAGATTTGTTCATATTTTTAACCCTTAATTGTTTTGGTTTATTACTTTATTGCTCTTTTCCTCTACCCTTTTCCCTTCCCTTTTCTTTTTCCCATCTTTTTTTTTTTTTAAATGTTGGGTCCTATGGGTTTTATCTCTAGCCTACTCCTACATGCTTCAGACTAAAAGGCATGATGGTGGTTGCTGTTGTTGCAACGTTGCTCTTGAAACTTTTGGATCTTAATTATGTTCTGTTAGATATGTTTCTACGTCTTACTAAAAGTAGAGGGATTTTTTGTGTCTGGTATTAATAGTTCTACTCTGTATTGTTGTGACTGAATCTGAGTCATGGCATTTTTTAGTAATTCCAAACCTTCTCTAGTGGTTGCTTAGTATACTCAATGTTGTGCTGATACTTAGCCATGTTACGATTACAGGTGTGAATGCTGGAGCCTCCAGGGTTGTTGATGCACAGAAACTGAAATTATGTTCTGTTGCCATGGACGTTACATGTGGTTTGTGACAAGATGCCGGAGCCTCCATGTTACTATTCGCTTGTAGTTGGGTATCATGTATAATTATTTTTTCAGCTGCTATTTGCTTAATTGAAACTGTCATCCCTCATGTGCGGACCTGGTAAATGGGCCGATGAAAATGAACTAAAAAGTGTCAGGGCCGGATTGGATTAGGATCAGGCTGAAATTTAGTTCATTTTCGAACTAATATAAAATACAGGCCGGGATAAGTTGTTTATTAATAATAAAAATATAGTCTGGAAACGTTTGTACCTCAGATCGACGTTTTCGTACAGCCACGAGATCAACTGCCGTTACCCCCCAGCCGTGGATTACCGCATCACATGGCATCCATACTCTACTGGACCTTCAACTACTCTTCTATTTTTTTGATATAGAAGGAATGAAACAGAGTATAAACATAAAATAGATGTAGAGGGCATAGCAGCCGCGGCTGCCATGAAAAGCGGCATTCTGCAAACGAAAATGCTCACCAAGATGCACGATGAGCAGCACTAGCTAGAAGAAAGGAAAAGGAACAAGAAAGTAAACAGCAGGCATGTCTACGGTGGCTTGTAGCTAATCCGTCGTATGATCATTTGTCTTTTAATTGCCTTCCACTTGTATGGCATTTGTTGTATTGGCGACTGCAAAAACGCTATGGTAAGCATCAACCTCCTCTGCCAGCAGTGCTACCTGTAACGGGTCTTTCTCATTACCCTGGAACACATTCAACTCCTTTCTAACATCACTCTGGGGTAAAGCCTGTGAATCTATAATCCAATTCTGAAAGATGCTTCAGGGAGCAAACATGCCTTGGGTCAGTAAAGTACTATAAGGAAGGAATCCCACAAGGAGCATCAGCATGAACCAAAGGGCACAAGGATCTGCAGTAAATGCAAATAAAACTAGAGAGCACTAATTAATGGTGCAGAATAAGATTACAAACTAGAGAGCACTATCTCCATGTTACTATTCGCTTGTAGTTGGGTATCATGTATAATTATTTTTTCAGCTGCTATTTGCTTAATTGAAACTGTCATCCCTCGTGTGCGGACCTGGTAAATGGGCCGATGAAAATGAACTAAAAAGTGTCAGGGCCGGATTGGATTAGGATCAGGCTGAAATTTAGTTCATCTTCGAACTAATAGAAAATACAGGCCGGGATAAGTTGTGAAGGAGCCCACGGGCCTAGCCCTTTTACCGTGCTTGAATGTGCCCCTCGTGGTTCTTTTCCCTATTCAATTTCTTCTCTTTTTTTTCTTCTAGAATCTATTAAATACAATGTTTCTTCGTAACGTTTAGGACAGGATTCTTAGTTCAATTGAACCAGTTATCTTGCCTTGACGTTAACAAGACAGAACAACTGGAGGGAGTTTAATGAAAACGTTTGAATGTGGACTACTCGCCGTCACTGTTCTACCACGTGCCGTCAACAATTTTCCTTTCCATTTTGTATATCAAAGTCCTAGACAGGACAGTAGAAGAGGCAAAGATACTTGACAAAAGGAAAAATGTTATGAAAAAAGATTGTTTGAACTTTCAACCGGATTCATTCCATGAGTAAACGAGTGAATGTGATTGGATTAGGCAATGAAATCAAGTGCTAGTCCCTTTTTCTTTTTTTATTGAATTAACTAATTAATTTCCTTTTAACTTTTTGATTTTTGGATATTTTTTATTTGATTTGGCATTATTCAACAAGAAAAATAGAAAAAATTCAACTAAATCCTTTTTTATGTGTTTTGTATCGAGTGAAGTGTATTAGCGATCCTTGAACTTGTCTTGAGATCCTTAGTTTCCTAAATCCTCAATTTAAACTTGTTATGAGATGTTATCTCGGTTCTTATACTTTTAATGTACGGATTAAAACTTTTAACATTTGCGTGATTGGAAAAAGTTACACTTGTGAACCGTTTACACTTGTATTTCGTTCGTTGTGCACAAGAACACAAGAAAAAGTTTTCCCCTGTAAAATGTTGTTTGGGACTTCGGGTACACTATTTTCAAGCAACGTTATTGCTTGTCTTCCATGAATACAGAACTATAATTCAAAGAGAATCGGAACCAAGTTTTCTGGATGCAAAAATTTGACGTGGAAATGAGTTATAAATTCAAACAGTGACAAATTCATTTCTTACCAGCGGCATTGCCCCAAACAATGGTCAAGAAATCATTCCAGGAAATCAACACGTCATAGAAATACAGATCATGAAGCTAGAAGAAGAAGATGATGAAGAATATTGCGAGATAGAAAACAGCGGCAGAAAATTAGCAATGTGTCTACGCTTTCTTCAGTTGTCTTCTTCATACTCACACAGTGGTCACCTGCACATCAGTAGTTCAGCACCAAAGCTTGAACCATCACTGAAGTGTTGATTTCGATGGACGTCGATGCAGAGCAGGGCCAGGGCGCATGACTTCCTCACCGCCGCCGCTGTGGATGTACATGCAGATCTCCCTCGGTCCCTCGAACTCCCACCCGTGTGCTTTGGCATCCCAAATCCCAGACGCAACGGCCACCGAGCACACAGGCTCCAACGGCGCTGACTGGTGGGGAAGAAGGGGCGGGCCGCGCAACAGCGTGGCTGCTGCATCTGGTCGTCGCTGGGTGGAGGAGAGGCCCTCGAAGGCTCAAAGCCGCTGCTAGGAGAAAGAGGAGTCCTTAGGCCGGGCCGCCGGCGGCTTCACCGCTGCTTGGTGAAGGAGCAAGCGGCGACTGCGTCTCCCAGGGATCGAGATCTCACCACCCCGCGGCCCGCGCTGCTTCCTCCTCAACCTCAAGGGTACTGGATCCTGGCGCTGCCGCGACAAGGGATTTTGTTGGGGGTGGGGGGGGGGAGCTGCTGATCCCGGCGTCGCCGCGTCACGGGGACGGTCCCGGTCAGGAAGGCACCGGTAGCAAAGCGTGGAACGAGGTGGTGGACCAAGGCGGCGGCTGGCCGGTCGAGAGCGCCAGGTGGCACGAGCGACCTTCCCTGCGGCACATCGTCGTTGGAGCGAGGACGGGACACGCACGGGACAGAGACGCCACCGGTAAACGTTATTTTCTTTTTCAGATGTCGCGAGGTCTTTTTTAACAGGACACTTGCAAAATCACACATGGTTTGTAAGGCACTAAATTACAAATCTTTATCTATAGGACATGAAGTTGAACTATAGTGGTATTCTATAGATTAAAAAAATTATTTAGTGTCCTATAGATAAATTTATATTATTATGATGTCTCATAGACAAAAATTCATTTTTATTATCCGTCGAATCTACTGAGAAACAGGTATGAAAAATGGGTTAACCGGTCTTCAAACAAAAATTTCTTATCAAACCAGTAAAATTTACAGAGTTCTGTTTTACACTTGTTTTAGCTCTAAAACTTGTCTTCAAAACAAGCCCTAAGTGTTTTTTTTCTCATGTTTAAATTATATTAAATAGTGTTAATTATTTTTTAATATTCAAACACAAATAAAACACTAAAATATTTTTGTACAGATAGATTTAAATCATCTTTGTTTGTTTCACGCTCTAGATCATAGACCTGAAATAAACGAGATAATTTAAATCTTTCGATACAATTTTAAGTGGTTTTTCTTGTGTTTGAAAATACAAAATTATGAATTTTCAAAGACATAGCCATTAATTAACATAATTTAAACTAAAAATACTTAGCAAGTTTAGGAACTTAAATGACGTACATGAACTAGTTTGAGTATCTAGATCTGTAAAGTTTAGGAACCTAGATGACACGTCACAATAAGTATAAGGATTCGAATATACAAATTGATAATTTAAAAATCTAAATAACACATCAAAACAAGTTGAAGAACTGCTGATGCACTTTACTCTTTTGTATTTAAAGAGCTCTTTTATGTCACCCTTAGGGGTGTTTGGCAGAGCTCCTACCGCAGCGTCGATGGGCATGGGGCTGAAGCTACACCAAACACATGATTGATAGTGGATTCAGGGGCAGGAGCTGGTTGGAGCGGAGTGGAAAATGAACTAGCGCGGGGGAGATAAAAATCAAAGTGACTGCACCTCCCCTCGAGTTCCGGTAAAATTACTCGTAAGTGCCATCAACTCTCTTCTTCACGCATGCGAGAGGCACCAGGAGCTATTTTTCTCTAATCGAAAGCCCACAACACATGCTTTCCTTCGTTTTCGACCTCAAAACTGGGTTCGTCTAAGGATTTGGATCATTTCCTCCATATCCGCGCCCTCGATTTGTTGCTATATCGGCTCAGTCAAATCCATCTCTCTTCGTCTCTCTCGTGCTACATTAACACACGCTCTATCCTTCCCGAGGAAGAAGTCTTGGGCCATCACCCAACAGAGTAGTTGCTTTCTTCTTTCTTTTTTGCCATAAATTTTAAAAGTAACTTAAATATATGTTATTTGACTGTAATATTGCTGAATGGAGCTAGGGACCCTATGAACATTTCTTCTCTCTTATAGATATTTTTAAAAAAATATTGGGAGGTGTTTTATTTGAGGAGCTGGAGCAGTTTTTTGAGGAGCAAGAGGTGAGACAAACGTTACAAAGCATCTTGAACAGATTAGATATACGATTAGTTAAAGTTATAGATTTTAACACCTTGTAAAATAAAAAAGTTCCTAAATCCAACGAACTCTCTAAATAATGACTTGTCATCTTCAGAACAGGATGATGGTCCCGCTTGATGAACTGCAGCAGCCACACTGAGTTTTGATTGTTCTTTTCCTTCGAAATGAGCCACCAGCTCCTTGCCTCCTTCCCGATGCATTCCCTAATCATCAATCGAAAGGAACTGAGCTTACGCCTCTACGACCTCCTGCTCACATGATTTACAAGCTACAGGAGGAAACAGATCTCCCACCAGCAGCCCAATCGAACCAATCCGTACGGTCAATGGGCACCTGATTGCGGATGGCTGCTGCTTCCTCCTGTCGACTGCTCCCACCGACGCTCGAGATGAGGTACGTGAACCGACTGCTGGCAGTCCTCGCCTCCGCCAAGAACGGCTTGGTTCTTGGAGGCGACTGACGAGCGGCGAGACGCGGAGCCTCGTGACATGTCGCTGGCACGGAAACCGAGGGGGGGGAGGGGGGTATAGAGCGCTCGTAGATTCCAAATCCAACGGTCCTCCGTGTGGTTGCCTTAGTGCCTTCGCTGCTCGCTCTCGAGGAGTCGCGGCCGCACTGCCGCTGCTCCAGCGCCTGCGCCTCCGCTATTCTCGTTCTCGTTGCAGTCACGGATTGGGACAAGAAGGCCTCATTCAGTACTAGCATAAACATGCTTCTGGATTAGAAGCTAAAGTGAAGAATAGGCTCCGTACCAACGCTGAAGTGTCATCGCTGATAATACATTTTTTTCGAGGTCTCGAGGATGAAGGCGTAGTGGATTCCCGGGTTGATGGTGACGGTATAGGTGTTTTCCCCAGCAGCGCGCTAACGATGCTGAACCGGCAGTCGATCGTGGTGATGACGGTGTTGGAGTTACCGTTGCCGAGGAGGAGGGATCGATGCCGGACGGACCAATTCCTGGAAAGTGAGAACTGGGCGGAGGTCGGCGTCGACGAGGACGCAGCGGTGGCGAGGCTGAAGAAGTGAAGAGCACGCCGTCCATGCCCAGCACGAGCGCCCTCATGGCCGCGTGCATGACGGCGAAGTCGCTCCCGGACATGCTCAGCGTCTTAACCACGGGCAGCGATACCGCGCGCGTCCACCGCCGGTGCGCCGCATCCTCCATGTCCATCCCCGCTGCAGACCCACACCAAAGTATATCGCTGCTGCGGCGAAGGTGCTTGCTTACTCAGGGTCGGTCTTTCCCTACCTGCTTTATTTGTGGAAGAGCACACCTTGGAGCAGAATTACCAAGCGTCGGCGGCCGGCGCAGCAGAGTACAGACGCGGCAGCAGTGAGAGTGACTGAGTGAGGTGGCGTTTGTTCTTTTAGGTCGGCGACGCTGACTGGGTCGATGAAGCTGCAGACTCACAGCTCAGGCTTATCCACCGCGCAGAACCGTTGGATCCAAAACCAACGAGAGGTCTACTTCAGAGGATCTGGTTCAGTATTATCTCTAGGCTGTTCAACACGTCAGTACCATGAAAATACAACCTGTTCTCGGATCATTATGGTATTGTTTCAAATTTAGAATTTTTCGGTGGATTTTCAACTAGGTTTGAAGAAAGCCTATTAATCCCTCAAACAAAAAGTATTTACTGTACAGATTCATACTCCCAGAAGACTAAAAGGGGGTAGAAGGGCAATGTAAAATTTCTCTGATCAAAAGCCGCTTTGAAGAATCAGAGACAGCAGGAATTACATAACATATAAATTAATCAGCTGTCACCGAACTGATCGTAGCTTATATACTAACAGTGCCATGTCAGGTGTTAATCTCGCCAAACTGCCAACTGGCAGTGATAAAGAACAAGTGACGCATGCAACCCAACTCAGTGATTCCCTAGAGAATTCAGCACAGTTCCACCCACTTTTACAATATCAGGATAACTTAGTTTAACTCAAACATCACTAAAGCATCTTATAGATTAGGTAATTCTGGAAGAACTACGCCCACATTTCATACCCCAAGAAACGGATGTGTTATTAGGAGGCAAGCATTTCAAAAATACATACAAACAATACACAGAAAGAAATTGCAAGGCTTCATCTGCCAACCAAAAGAACTATTAATCCAACTGGAGAATCAACTTTGAAAATATCCTTCTACCACTCAGAAATTTGGCATCAACTGTAGTCGCGTAAATCACAAAGTATCAACAGCACTGCAGATCAATTGAGTCCGTGTATCCCTGTTGCAAACATAGAAAGTTTAAAGAATCGACCTAGCAATAAGCAAAAATAGTCAAGTTTAAATTTAATATAACCTCTCTTTGACTTAAGATATGGTGCCATCCTCTTCTGAATGAAGGGTAGATACTTCCAAAATAAGCTGTGAGTATGTAATCTGACCATGATAAGCGAAAGGATTTCAATCCATCCTATAACAAAAGGAATATTAGGAGTGAAAAAAAAAATGCAACGGTGATAATAACAAAGCATTCTAGTCCCAAAAACTTGGAAATTAGCTACATATTATACCCCATTAAAACTAGCATGAAAACAGAAAATAATGGATAGTATACATAGAATTAAAATGGTCAGCAGAAACTGATAGCAAGTAATTGTTTTGGCACAACAAGGTCTGTCCTAAGCAAGTTGGGCTTGGCACAGTCAGTGTTTATGAAAAAAAAAACATTGCACAACACACAACAGGAGGAATGAGTTTTCCTACATACCTTACAAGCCTTTTCTGGGATATGTGTATGAGAATTTCTCATTAGATTAAATAATAGCTCTCCTTTAGTAACTGCGCTTATCACTTTCTTTTTCTTCATGCCCGGTCTTTTTGCATCTTCTGCATTCTTTATTAAATGCCTCACCTTTTTTGTCTCCAAGTTTGCTACCTTCTGCAGGAATCTATTTCTTTTAACCTTATCAATCCAATTGTTTAGGTATGGGCACTTTGAAAAGAAAGAACCATGAACAGATGTCCCGGAGAAAGAAGGGCGAACATTGGTCATGTACTCGGTGTGCAGACTAACTAATAGTTCTCTTCTTTCAATGGCAGATGACAAGCAACAATCATCTTTTGCGACTTCAAGGTTCTGTAGAGGATCTTCACGCACGAAGTCAAGCATCTCTTGTAAATCCCTTGGAATCTTACCACTGGGGAAACATTCCTCTATCAACTTGACAATCTGTACCACGTTCTCTTCTGCTTGATCCTCTTTATATTTGTCAAGTTTCACTCCATAGAACTTTATGGATGAGCCTTTCAAAAGAATTTGTGAGTGCCCCAAAACATCTGTTTCCACTTTAATGCACTTACCAGAAGCAAACAGTCTAATAAGCTCAAGCAACATGGATCTAATGATAGATTTCCCAATGTTGCGTACAAAAGTACACTTTTGACTATTTTCTGATCCAATAATGAGTTTCGTTTTTAGAAACGATTCCTTCTCCAAGAATTCTAGGAGAGAGAGACTGAAATCTTCATATTCTGACAAGTTCATGCCACTCTCCAAGAGAATCATAAGATGGGTACTGCCGAAGGAGACAGTATGAAGGATGCAGGATCCGATCTCATCAGGTGACATACATTGATACACAGTGGGAGCCAAGTCCAGTTTAAGTTTCTGAAAATAATTTTTTATATCATATTAATAACTGTTTAATTTCGCTTTGCATTATGTTCAAGAATAAAAAGTAAATAAACGTACAAATGCAACAAGTAACAAATATATTACGCAGAAGAAGTGACTTAATATAGCAAAACAATGGCCACAGTTTGAGGTCAAAGTCTGTTGAACTGGTTTCTACCTAGCTCCTTTGAAAGTCAACGTGCTACAAGAGTAACATGTGCTGAAATAACCAGATCATTAATATAAAGGCATTTACATGCTACCTGACTTTGCGAAACATCACAAACTCGATCAGAAGTAAGACGTGGCCCCTGAGAATACTTAACATCCAGAAGCTTTAAACAAAAAGATGGTCCAACCTGAAAAAAGGCCACATGTTCAAGCAATGACAATGATCAATCAGGTACGAGTTAATGCAATTAATAAGGATGAGGTAAGTGAATATGTCATACCTCTGATAGCACCAGTTTATCATCTTTATTCTTGGCAGGGATACTGTCAACCTGAATAATATGAGCAATCAACCTTAGGACACAGATACACGTCTTTTCCATAATATTTCAAAATCAGTGGCAATCAAAATTTTGAATCCTCAAAAATTGTGGTTCAGTTATTAATCAAAATGCATTTCATATTTTCATTGAAACAGATTTCAAACTTAACCAAACATAAAGATCATATCACCAAAAGGAAACAAAAGTAACAGCTGGGTAGATTCCATACTTTCATAGTTCTGATGTAGACAGAGTCATCAATTCTAGTAAACACATACAGACAGTCTGGAGCTTCAGGTGCAACATCTTGTGCATTAAACATCTACGAACCACCATGAAAGCTTATGTAACAAAGATATAATAAAGTAAAGGGTAAAAGAACATTGAACAGAACATTTTCTTACCCCCATAAGGACTTGCTTTACAGCAGCCCATGTGTCATCACAACAAAAGTTTGATGAGAATGACAATCCAGCACACTTAACTTTCTCTTGTTGAAGTTTTGGTGCAAAAGCTGCAATGTAAAAGAAAAACTTTGGCCAAATGAATAAAACAATTAACAATAATAGTTTGACGTGAAATCACATACTCTTTAAAAAGTGAACCAAAATCTTTGAACCAAGTCACTACAGAAAAAGTAAATGGTCTACTCCTCCGTTCATTTTTATATGTCGTTTCCGATACAAAAATTGAACTAGAGGCAAGTGTATTTCATCAGTCGGAATGACAGATAAAAAAAGATGGAGTATGTGATAGTTCAGAATCTGCAACTTGTATTAGGTTCTTATAACAAATCTGAGGGTGTAGGCATCAGAAAACAGACAGAATTATATTTTTTTAATAAAAAATCGTTCTCTGTAACATAAGTAACAACTTTAGATGAAATTTAGTCATGGTGCAAGGAACCGCACAAGAAAAATGGGGAAAGAATTACCATGCAGAACTCTTGAAAAGTATTAATGAGTATGATCATCTTCTGTTACTTTGAGCATATTTCATATCAGTAGAGAATGTGAAGAATAAATCAGGAGGTATCACTAAATGAAGCTTTATGTTTACTTCACAACTGAGATTCAGGGCTTAAAGAACATGAACTTGTGCGAGGCAGTAAACTTGTTCCAGCAAATAGGATGATCGTCAATTATAAATGCTGCATAGATCTTTGTTATTGTTGGACTGGGAACTAAAGTTGATGATAAGTCAAGGCCATATTTATCTGATCACAAACCATTATTACAAGACACTGGTGATGTTCGGGCATGAATGTTTCTTTGTTTTGTTCAGAGCTTATAATGGAATAAACATACTACAGGGACTACAGTTTGGACGACTAGGAAGCTATGGCAGTCTAAGATGAGTAAATTTGAGCCTCCAATTAAGATATCTATACAAAAAAAAAAAAACACCTACATAAACCTCTACTTTGAAAGAAATCAAAGAGGTAGTATTTGATATGCAGCATAACGAAGCATTAGGATAAGATGGTTTTCCCATTGAGGTTTACCAGCATTTCTCCAGAACTGAACAAACAAATGCCAAAAACTTGCCCTCATGACTTTCATAAAAGTATGCTACCGGTAAAAGACTAAATTATTACCACATTACCTATCTTAATAAATCAAAAGGCATTATTACAACTACAAAAATTCGGACTTCTTCATTTTCTTTATCTGTGCTACAGTGAATCTCTAAAGTATTAACAAATAGGTTTTCCCTCTTAATACAAAGAAGTGCAGCTCTGCTGCATTTTTCTAAAAAAAGAAGGTTGAATAATGTGGCCAGGAATAACTCAAACGTCAGTAAAATATAAAGGGTCTTTATTTTGCATGAAACTATTCATGAAATTCAGCTTCAGAATAACTAACTGTCCAGTGCTCTTTTAAAAATAGATAAATTTGAGGATGTCAATAACAAGATAGCATCGTTATTTTCAAACCAAATTTTCAGATGAAGAGATTTGGTGATACATGGTGTGACTGGGTATAATGAATGCAAAGAATTATAAGCTAGAGTAGCTGTGAATGTGAACCACAAGTTAACAAGTTAATTATCCTGTAGGAGAGTTCTGAAGAGGGTACTTTTTCTCATTTTGTTTGAGATTGCAACTGGCGATCCAGAGTCAGTTACAAAAAGAGTTAATAGTTTGATAATTTCTCTCATGATAGATGATATTGCTACTGGAGATGCCTTTTCAGGAAAATAGTCTTTATTAAAACAAAAGTAGAACTTTACAATGATCACGCCTCTAAAGAGGCCAGCAAAACAGGTAAAGAGAAGGAAAAGCGCAAAGACTGTACAGGAGACTGGACTGGAGATGCTGGTGGTATATACAAAACTTCAGTGTTCAGTGTGATTTTCTGCACTTTCAAGCAGCCCCGTCTTAAAATTCATTGAACACAAGTAAAATAGTTTGTTCAGGAAGTGCTCCTGATATGCATATCAAGATTTTTCATTATTTGGTTGGTCAGTTTCTCATTACTTGACTTCCTGTTGCAGTGGAAGAGAAGTAGCTAGTAGTCCATGGAAGCCCACTGAAGATAAATTTTATAAAACAGTTACCTTAACGGCGAGGTGAGCTTATTTATATAGGTGGTAGGCTGATTCTTCTTATGATGGTGGGTCTGAACAAATGTGAGAAAACAGATTTCAAAACCCAGTCAGCTAGCTCTTTCAAAAAGACGTGCCAGCTGAGCTAGGGCAGCTTCTCTACGCTGATTCTTCTCAATGGTCATCTTAATAATGTACATAATCTATGCCATTCTTATAGGACACGAAAAGGAATGTTGGAACAATTAAAATTCTATAGGTAAAAGGCTCCTTTCACAGTAGGAGAAAGGTAAACAAAAATACATTCTGTCAATCAGGAGATCATTTCTCTTAGAGATCAAGGTTTTGGGTTTCTTAGATATGAACACTATAAAAACAGTACAAGCGTTTAACTTTGAAAACTGAAAACTGAATGGCCTTTGGCAGATATTTAAGAGAAACAAATTTCATCTTTTCTTTTCTCAAAACCAAGTGATTTACATTTTCAGAAGGGGCTAATGGAAGTCAAGGATATGTCAATGTTGATGCATGAGAGAAAAGTTGGCAATGAAAGAAAAGAAGTTTGTTTGGAAAGACTGCACAATCGACAAACAATCTTTGGCAGTTCAATTCTCAAGATTATACAATCTTACTTTAAGCAAGAAGATAACAGTTACACAAGTTGTTGTAGGAAAGCTTTGGTAGTATTCATTTGCACAGAATTTTAGGGGATGAAACATGGGATCTTGGGCAGCAGCTTATGAAGAAAACTAAGTGCATCTTTGGATGAAAAGCTAACTTTGCAGGTAAATATATGCATAGTAATGTGGAAACAGTGTTTTTTGTTCAACAAAAAAAATAAATTCAAAATCCTTAAGAATTCCAATGAAACTCAAGGTTTTTTTATGGATGGAACTTTAAACAGCAATTTAGAGAAGACAAATACGCTGAGAGATTGAAAGTGACCTGGATTTACTTGGAAGGAACCCGAACTCCTGCCACTGGATTAAGCATCTGACATAACATCTTCCGATCCTTTTCTAACCACTGATATAATAAAAAAACAGCATTCAGCAAATAAAAAAAAATATTGATGACAGTTTAAATGCAGAGTATTGTAGTACCTCAAAGAAGAAGCAAAATTTACATCCCCTCCATCTTAAGAATGTATCAATTTTATTCCCTGGGCACTCAAATGCGCATCCTTGATTTTCACAGCGCAGAAGAAAGCTAATATTTCTCAACAGACATCCATATCTATCAAAATAACATCAACTGAAAAAGTGAGTGGGCTAAATAGATACAAGTGGCTACATAGTGTGAAGTCAAGGTATTTGTATGTCTGATATTTAAAAAGTATGGATTGAATTGCATTTTGTGAATAATATATTTAAGACTTGGTTGTTGTTGTTGTTGTTGTTGAAGGACATATTTCACCTGTGTGGTATGTTAGGAGAACAAGCAACAACAACTTCAGATATTGCCTACAATCACAATAAGAAAACTATAAGATATGGGACAGGGATATCATGGCAGACTATAATCACAACATGTGGCCGTTGAGTTCATCACCTGCACCTCCATGTTGTTCTTCACCTTTTTATTGGCCTTACTCTTCACCCTCAGAGATGGGGAGGCCTTCCTTTTGTTCCTTTTTTTTTATTGACAGATAAAAAATCAGTCAGATGATAATTACAAGATGCCAAGTCAGAGCTACGCCCCAGAACCAAGTGATGAAGATATAATTACAAGATGGAATTACCTTGTACCAGATATTACTGGAGCTGGAACCAATGAAATATTTCTCAATTTCAGCACTTGATCCTCAGCATCATCTCTTGTACTGGTGGTGACCCCTTCTAACTTAGCAGCCCTTTTTGCACTAAGCTCCTGGTAAGCACTGTTCTCTGGATCATCTACATTAACAACAAAAGAACTGAACATAATAATAGAAAAATATCAAGTGAAAAGAGGGCTTAGGCTAAGCTTAACGGGTATACCTGACTCTCTGGGTGGCCTTAGGCTAAGCTTCTGGTGTGCTACATGTGATAGCTCTGCAACATACAAAATTTAGTGTAATACACAAATTAAAGGAAATAAAGAAAGAAAAAGAAATAAAGGGTCCATACCTCTAAGCTGAAATGAGGTGCTGTCAGGAACAGTATACCCAATGAATATGACATCAGAAGATTCAGATGTATGTGATAGTGAGAATTCACAATCATACTCCACACGGCCAAAAGTGATGTTCCTGTGGGAGAAATTTTTCCGATCTGATAATACTTATCACCACATCTGACATAGAGACTGATATTTTCTTCAGTGACTTCCATGTCTTCCTCAGTCACATGTACTGAAAAGGCCTGCAATTCGAAAAAAGAAATAAGAGTATATAAATATGCTAAAATAACATAAACCCTGCATAAAGAGAATGTAGAATATCAAACCTTTAAGAGATGAAACTTCTTTCCCTCACCAATTGGGTCAAAAGCGCTCTCTTGACATGATTTGACTTTGACAACTACAAAGACCACAATTGTGATTAAATTGCAATGCAAGCAGTACATAGTACCATTCAACAGGATAGTCATTGGCTTTTCTGTAACAGGAAACCAGCATGAAAAGAAAATAAATGATCGAGAATTACCCACAACTCCTTATTGGTATTCAAAAATGAACTTTTATGCAATTGCATAGCCTTGAACTCAAACGTATTGAAGTAAACCGCCTTCCTCAGGGAAGTATGTGCTAGCTCCATGCCTTCTGTCATCATGACTTCAAGTCGAACTTTTGGACATGAAGATGATAAAGTAGCAATGGATAGCCTTCTCCCATTATGAATAACATAAATGTGAATGCTCTTTTGAACGGACTTGATATGTCTTGGGTGAAGGCCAACCTAAAACGAAACAATTGTCAAGTATGTAACAGAACTACTAAATTTCAGTTGGTTTCATCTCCATAAAGAATGGCTAAAAAAAAGTTGTTGGCTAGCCAAGCCGATGACAACCCCCCTCCTCCTTTATCCGGGCTTGGGACCGGCTATGTCCGAAAACATATGTTTAAATGGGAAAGAGTCATTGAATATCGCTTACGAAGTTTCACCAAGGTCACTATGTAACAGAACTACTAAACAACAACAACAAAACAATGCATAACACAACCCCTCCTTTACCAGGGCTTGGGACCTGCTATGTTGGAGCACCAGAACTACTAAATCATAATGAAACAAATTATAATGTAACAGACAAGCAGATAAGTTATCATAAATGAAAATATTCACTGAAATAACGTACCTCAAAGATATAAATGCTATAACATCATCTTGTGCTTTGTATTGGAAGGTTTTTCCTGGTGGCACTTTTATTCCTACAATGAAAAAACCTTTATAATGTTGGATTGTCTTCTTAATCACATGCGTAAAAGATATTACCAAAGACTTAAGGAGAACACGTGGTCTTTTCATGATAGCAGTACACAAAAAATAAAAAGGCTTTTCTTTATCGAACTAGCAGGAAAGTCACTCCGAGCATAAAACCTGAACCCGAAGACCAAAACCAAACCCGAACCCGAATTAGTCGAAAACCAAAAATTCGGGCACTAAAACTCAAAACCCGAACGCCAAGAGTGAAAGGAAAGCAACATGTCATTATATAAGTAGGAATGAACAAGGCACAGCTCCACCTAAGAGCAAGAGGTCAGCCTATAAAGATAAGAGAAAAACCCAAACAAATGACAGAGCTGAGACAGCAACGTATATAAAAACACAAGGCTGAAGATAACAAAAAATAAACATTCCATTACCTTTTGCCCACCGCTTGGCCCTACTACTGCCAGCACCCAAGCACCACGATGCCCTGTTGACACATGGCTGAACCTCCTTACCGCTGCTCAGATCAAAATGCCCATTGCTTATCATTTTAACCTCAACAGAACTGCTGTCAATATCCATACCTTGCTTTAGCTACAATCAAATGAAACCATCTAAATAAACAAGCAGTTGCCACCAACTAACAAAAAACAACTAGCAAAAATAAGATAATAAGCCGCTGCCAAGTATAGCCCATATATGCACAAAAGCAAAAAATCAAGCCTAAAACAAGAATATAACAGTAGGAATCACAATTGTCCTCCAGCAAAATTAAAAGTGAACACATCCTGCATTGTAACTACACACATATAAAATGGATAAGCATGGCCAAATATGTTTCTCAGTACAAAGGTAAGTTTCATGCGAGGTAATTGCTGCAGTATGGGAACAATATAGAGGCATTTGGTGTGAAATGAAAGCAATAATCAACGCATCAAATGTTCATTTTGTACAGCACCATTGTTTATTTCAGAAAACATATGCTTCTAATTGAAAACTGCTCTGCATACATAGTTAAAAGCAAATCAAGATCACCCCTAGCTACGGTTGGCCTGGCTGCTAGTTTAAAGCCTCCTTGGAGAGGATCAACTACTTAGAAAGCATTGTATTAGTTGACAGGTCCTAAGAAATTTCCTGAAGGATGGGGGGCTTGGCTTCCCCAAATAGTAGTAGGTTCCTTCCATCTCCCCCCCGACTCTAGTTCTGGAAAAAAAAAGAAACCAAAGAACTTCTTGACCTGAAGATTTGTTCTAATAATGATTTTGTTACCTAAGTAGCAAACAGAGCATATATATTCACTAATTGAGACATATACGGCAGAGAAAGGTCACTTCTAACAAAAGAACAAGCTGCAAGTAAAACATACTAGGAGGTGTTTGGTTCAGCGCCGGTAACGGTATTGGAATGGTAATCAGTTGAAGGTGTAATCGGAATCAATGTATCCCATTACGGCTTTTTGTTTGGTTGAATTCCGTAATGGATTCCGATTCCAATACAACGTT
>LFJQ01000467.1:0-26549 GCA_001182835.1 Oropetium thomaeum
AGAACGGCACCCGATTTGATCGAGACGCGCCATCGCACATATTGGAACCATTCCGTTGAAGGACACCAACAAAACGCGTTCAATACACTCCGTTGGGCCAAAGAACATGTTTGGAGTGTTTCGGAGAGTTTCATTACGGAAGTAAAAGTGGTGCGAAAACGGCACCCGGTTTCCGCGAAACGCACCGACGACACATCCGGAAGCATTCCGTTCAAGCACACCAACAAACGCGTCCAATACACTCCATTGGGCCAAAGAAACATGTTTGCAGTGTTTCGAAGAGTTTCATTACGAAGGTAAAAGTGGTGCGAAAACGGCACACGATTTCCGCAAAACGCGCCGACGGACACATCCGAAGCATTTCGTTGAAGCACACCAACAAACGTGTCCAACACACTCCGTTGGGCCAAAGAAACATGTTTGGAGTGTTTTGGAGAGTTTCATTACGGTAGCAAACGTGGTGCGAAAACGGCACCCGATTTAATCGAGACGCGCCGTCACAACATCTGAAGCATTCCGTTGAAGCACACCAACAAATGCGTCCAATACACTCCGTTGGGCCAAAGGAACATGTTTCGAGTGCTTCGGAGAGTTTCATTACGGAAGTAAAAGTGGTACGAAAACGGCACCCGATTTGATCGAGACGCACCGTCGCACATATTGGAACCATTCCGTTGAAGGACACGAACAAACGCGTCCAATACACTCCGTTGGGCCAAACAAACATGTTTGGAGTGTTTCGGAGAGTTTCATTACGGAAGTAAAAGCGGTGCGGAAATGGCACCCGATTTCTGCGAAACACGCCGACGGGCACATCCGAACATTCCGTTGAAGCGCACCAACAAACGCGTCCAATACACTACGTTGGGCGAAAGAAACATGTTTGAGTGTTTTGGAGAGTTTCATTACGGAAGTAAAAGTGGTACGAAAACGGCACCCGTTTTATCAAGACGCGCCGTCGCACATATTGGAACCATTCCGTTGAAGGACACCAACAAACGCGTCCAATACACTCCGTTGGGCCAAAGAAACATGTTGGAGTGTTTCGGAGAGGTCCATTGCGGAAGTAAAAGTGGTGCGGAAACGGCACCCGATTTCCGCGAAACGCGCCGACGGACACATCCAAAGCATTCCGTTGAAGCACACCAACAAACGCATCCAACACACTCCGTTGGGTAAAGAAGCATGTTTGGAGTGTTTCGGAGAGTTTCATTACGGAAGTAAAAGTGTTGCGGAAACGGCACCCGATTTCCGCGAAACGCGCCGACGGAACATCCGAAGCATTCCGTTGAAGCACACCAACAAACGCATCCAATACAATCCGTTGGGCCAAACAAACATGTCTGGTGTGTTTCGGAGAGTTTCATTACGGAAGTAAAAGTGGTGCGGAAACGGCACCCGATTTCCGTGAAACGCGCCGACGGACACATCCGAAGCATTCCGTTGAAGCACACCAACAAACATGTCCAATACACTCCGTTGGGCCAAAGAAACATGTTTGGAGGGTTTCGTAGAGTTTCATTACGGAAGTAAAAGTGATGCGAAAACGGCGCCCGATTTGATTGAGACGCGCCGTCACGCACATCGGAACCATTCTATTTGAACACACTAACAAACGTGTCCAATACACTCCGTTGGGCCAAACAAAACATGTCTGGTGTGTTTCGGAGAGTTTCATTACGGAAGTAAAAGTGGTGCGGAAACGGCACCCGATTTCTGCGAAACGCGCCGACGGACACATCCGAAGCATTCCGTTGAAGCACACCAACAAACGCGTCCAATACACTCCGTTGGGCGAAAGAAACATTTTTTGGAGTGTTTTGGAGAGTTTCATTACGGAAGTAAAAGTGGTGCGAAAACGGCACACGATTTGATCGAGACGCGCCGTCGCACATATTCGAACCATTCCGTTGAAGGACACCAACAAACACGTCCAATACACTCCGTTGGGCCAAAGAAACATGTTTGGAGTGTTTCGGAGAGTTTCATTGCGGAAGTAAAAGTGGTGCGGAAACGGCACCCGATTTCCGCGAAACGCGCCGACGGACACAGCCAAAGCATTCCGTTGAAGCACATCAACAAACGCGTCCAATACACTCCGTTGGGTCGGAACATGTTTGGAGTGTTTCGGAGAGTTTCATTATGGAAGTAAAAGTGGTGTGGAAACGGCACCCGATTTGCGAAACGCGCCGACAGACACATCCAAAGCATTCCGTTGAGCACACCAACAAAACTGTCCAATACACTCCGTTGGGCGAAAGAAACATGTTTGGAGTGTTTCGGAGAGTTTCACTACGGAAGTAAAAGTCAAGCGAAAACGGCACCCAATTTGATCGAGACACGCCGTCACACATTGGAACCATTCTATTGGAGCACACTAATAAAACGCGTCCAATACACTCCGTTGGGCCAAACAAACATGTCTGGTGTGTTTCGGAGAGTTTCATTACGGAAGTAAAAGTGGTGTGGAAACGGCACCCGATTTCCGTGAAACGCGCCGACGGACACATCCGAAGCATTCCGTTGAAGCACACCAACAAACGTGTCCAATACACTCCGTTGGGCCAAAGAAACATGTTTGAGTGTTTTGGAGAGTTTCATTACGGAAGTAAATGTCGTGCGAAAACGGCACCCGATTTTATCGAGACGCGCCGTCGCACATATGAGAACCATTCCGTTGAAGGACACCAACAAACGTGTCCAATACACTCCGTTGTGCCCAACAAACATGTTTGGAGTGTTTCAGAGAGTTTCATTACGGAAGTAAAAGAGGGGCAAAAACGGCCCCGGTTTCCGCGAAACGCGCCGCCGACGCATCCGAAGCATTCCGTTGAAGCACACCAACAAACGCATCCAATACACTCCGTTGGGCCAAAGAAACATGTTTGGAGTGTTTCGGAGAGTTTCATTGCGGAAGTAAAAGTGGTGCGGAAACGGCACCCGATTTCCGCGAAACGCGCCGACGGTCACAGCCAAAGCATTCCGTTGAAGCACATCAACAAACGCGTCCAATACACTCCGTTGGGTCAAAGGAAACATGTTTGGAGTGTTTCGGAGAGTTTCATTATGGAAGTAAAAGTGGTGTGGAAACGGCACCCGATTTTTGTCGCACAGACACAAAAGCATTCCGTTGAGCACACCAACAAAACTGTCCAATACACTCCGTTGGGCGAAGAAACATGTTTGGAGTGTTTTGGAGAGTTTCATTACGGAAGTAAAAGTGGTACGAAAACGGCACCCGATTTGATCGAGACGCGCCGTCACACATATTTGAAACCATTCCGTTGAAGGACACGAACAAACGCGTCCAATACACTCCGTTGGGCCAAACAAACATGTTTGGAGTGTTTCGGAGAGTTTCGTTACGGAAGTAAAAGCGGTGCGGAAACGGCACCCGATTTCTGCGAAACACGCCGACGGACACATCCGAAGCATTCCGTTGAAGCGCACCAACAAACGCGTCCAATACACTACGTTGGGCGAAAGAAACATGGTTGGAGTGTTTTGGAGAGTTTAATTACGGAAGTAAAACTGGCACGAAAACGGCACCCGATTTTATCGAGACGCGCCGTCGCACATATTGGAACCATTCCGTTGAAGGACACCAACAAACGCGTCCAATACACTCCGTTGGGCCGAAGAAACATGTTTGGAGTGTTTCGGAGAGTTCCATTACGGAAGTAAAAGTGGTGCGGAAACGGCACCCGATTTCCGCGAAACGCGCCGACGGACACATCCAAAGCATTCCGTTGAAGCACACCAACAAACGCGTCCAAGAGACTCCGTTGGGCCAAAGAAACATGTTTGGAGTGTTTCGTAGAGTTTCATTACGGAAGCAAAAAGTTATGCGAAAACGGCGCCCGATTTGATCGAGACGCGCCGCCCACGCACATCGAAACCATTCTATTGGAACACACTAACGAACGTGTCCAATACACTCCGTTGGGCCAAACAAACATGTCTGGTGTGTTTCGGAGAGTTTCATTACGGAAGTAAAAGTGGTGCGGAAACGGCACCCGATTTCTGCGAAACGCGCCGACGGACACATCCGAAGCATTCCGTTGAAGCACACCAACAAACGCGTCCAATACACTCGTTGGGCGAAAGAAACATGTTTGGAGTGTTTCGGAGGGTTTCATTACGGAAGTAAAAGTGATGCGAAAGCGGCACCCAATTTTATCGAGACGCGCCGTCGCACATATTGGAACCATTAAGTTGAAGGACACCAACAAAAGAGTCCAATAGACTCCGTTGTGCCAAACAAATATGTCTTGTGTGTTTCGGAGAGTTTCATTACGGAAGTAAAAGTGTGCGGAAACGGCACCCGATTTGATCGAGACGCGCCGTCACACACATCGGAAGCATTCCGTTGAAGCACACCAACAAACGCGTCCAATACACTCCGTTGGGCGAAAGAAACATGTTTGGAGTGTTTTGGAGAGTTTCATTACGGAAGTAAAAGTGGTGCGAAAACGGCACCCGATTTGATCGAGACGCGCCGTCGCACACATTGGAACCATTCCGTTGAAGGACACCAACAAACGCGTCTAATACACTCCGTTGGGTCAAAGAAGTTTGGAGTGTTTCGGAGAGTTTCATTACGGAAGTAAAAGTGGTGCGGAAACGGCGCTCGATTTGACCGAGACGCGCCGTCACACACATCGGAGCATTCCGGTGAAGCACACCAACAACGCGTCCAATACACTCCGTTGGGCCAAAGAAACATGTTTGGAGTGTTTCGGAGAGTTTCACTACGGAAGTAAAAGTGAAGCGAAAACGGCACCCAATTTGATCGAGACACGCCGTCACGCACATTGGAACCATTCTATTCAAGCACACTAACAAACGCGTCCAATACACTCCGTTGGGCCAAACAAACATGTCTGGTGTGTTTCGGAGAGTTTCGTTACGGAAGTAAAAGTGGTGCGGAAACGGCACCCGATTTCCGTGAAACGCGCCGACGGACACATCCGAAGCATTCCGTGGAACCACACCAACAAACGTGTCCAATACACTCCGTTGGGCCAAAGAAACATGTTTGGAGTGTTTTGGTGAGTTTCATTACGGAAGTAAACGTGGTGCGAAAACGGCACTCAATTTGATCGAGACGCGCCGTGACACACATCGGAAGCATTCCGTTGAAGCACACCAACAAACTCGTGCAATACACTCCGTTGGGCCAAAGAAACATGTTTGGATTGTTTCGGAGAGTTTCATTACGGAAGTAAAAGTCGTTCGAAAACGGCACCCGATTTTATCGAGACGCGCCGTCGCACATATGGGAACCATTCCGTTGAAGGACACCAACAAACGCGTCCAATACACTCCGTTGTGCCAAACTAACATGTTTGGAGTGTTTCGAAGAGTTTCATTACGGAAGTAAAAGAGGGCGAAAACGGCACCCGGTTTCCGCGAAACGCGCCGCCGACACATCCGAAGCATTCCGTGGAAGCACACCAACAAACGCATCCAATACACTCCGTTGGGCCAAAGAAACATGTTTGGAGTGTTTCGGAGAGTTTCATTGCGGAAGTAAAAGTGGTGCGGTAACGGCACCCGATTTCCGCGAAACGCGCCGACGAAACATCCGAAGCATTCCGTTGAAGCACACCAACAAACGCATCCAATACACTCCGTTGGGCCAAACAAACATGTCTGGTGTGTTTCGGAGAGTTTCATTACGGAAGTAAAAGTGGTGCGGAAACTGCACCCGATTTCCGTGAAACGCGCCGACGGACACATCCGAAGCATTCCGTTGAAGCACACCAACAAACATGTCCAATACACTCCGTTGGGCCAAAGAAACATGTTTGGAGTGTTTTGGAGAGTTTCATTACGGAAGTAAACGTGGTGCGAAAAAGGCACTCGATTTGATCGAGACGCGCCGTCACACACATCGGAAGCATTCCGTTGAAGCACACCAACAAACGCGTCCAATACACTCCGTTGGGCCAACAAACATGTTTGGTGTGTTTTGGAGAGTTCCATTACGGAAGTAGTGGTGCGAAAACGGCACCCGATTTGATCGAGACGCGCCGTCGCACATATCGGAACCCTTCCGGTGAAGCACACAACAAACGCGTCCAATACACTCCGTTGGGCCAAACAACATGTTTGGTGTGTTTCGGAGAGTTTCATTACGGAGGTAAAAGTGGTCCGGAAACGGCACCCGATTTCCGCGAAACGCGCCGACGGACACATCCGAACCAAGCACACCAACAAACGCGTCCAATACACTCCGTTGGGCCAAAGAAACATGTTTGCAGTGTTTGGAGAGTTTCATTACAGAAGTAAAAGTGGTGCGGAAACGGCAACCGATTTCCACAAAACGCGCCGACGGACACATCCGAAGCATTCCGTCGAAGCACAGCAACAAACGCGTCCAATACACTCTGTTGGGCCAAAGAAACATGTTTGCAGTGTTTCGAATAGTTTCATTACGGAGGTAAAAGTGGTGCGGAAACGGCACACGATTTCCGCGAAACGCGCCGACGGGCACATCCAAATCATTCCGTTGAAGCACACCAACAAATGCGTCCCATACACTCCGTTCGGCCAAAGAAACATGTTTGCGGTGTTTTGGAGAGTTTCATTAGGGAAGTAAAAGTGGTGCGAAAACGGCACCCGATTTGATCGAGACGCGCCGTCGCACATATTGGAACCCTTCCGTTGAAGGAGACCAACAAACGCGTCCAATACACTCCGTTGGGCCAAACAAACATGTTTGGAGTGTTTCGGAGAGTTCATTACGGAGGTAAAAGTTGTGCGGAAACGGCACACGATTTTCGCGAAACGTGCCGACGGACACATCCAAATCATTCCGTTGAAGCACACCAACAAACGCGTCCAATACACTCCGTTGGGCCAAAGAAACATGTTTGCAGTCTTTCGAAGAGTTTCATTACAGAGGTAAAAGTGGTGCGGAAACGGCACACGATTTCCGCGAAACGCGCCGACGGACACATCCAAATCATTGCGTTGAAGCACACCAACAAACGCGTCCAATACACTCTGTTCGGCCAAAGTAAACATGTTTGGAGTGATTTAGAGAGTTTCTTTACGGAAGTAAAAGTGGTGCGAAAACGGCACCCGATTTGATCGAGACGCTCCGTCGCACACATCGGAGCCATTCCGTTGAAGCACACCAACAAACGCGTCCAATACACCCCGTTGGGCCAACAAACATGTTTGGTATGTTTCGGAGAGTTTCATTACGGAAGTAAAAGTGGTGCGAAAACGGCACCCGATTTCCACGAAACGCGCTGACGGACACATCCAAAGCATTCCGTTGAAGCACACAAAGAAACGCGTCTAATACACTCCGTTGGGCCAAACAAACATGTTTGGTGTGTTTGGAGATTTCCATTACGGAAGTAAAAGTGGTGCGAAAACGGCACCCGATTTGATCGAGACGCGCCGTCGCACATATCGGAACCCTTCCGTTGAAGCACAACAAAACGCGTCCAATACACTCCGTTGGGCCAAACAAACATGTTTGGTGTGTTTCGGAGAGTTTTATTACGGAAGTAAAAGTGGTCCGGAAACGGCACCCGATTTCCGCGAAACGCGCCGACGGACACATCCGAACCATTCCGTTGAAGCACACCAACAAACGCGTCCAATACACTCCGTTGGGCCAAATAAACATGTTTGCAGTGTTTTGGAGAGTTTCATTACAGAAGTAAAAGTGGTGCGCAAACGGCAACCGATTTCCGCAAAACGCGACGACGGACACATCCGAAGCATTCCGTTGAAGCACAGCAACAAACGCGTCCAATACACTCCGTTGGGCCAAAGAAACATGTTTGCAGTGTTTCGAAGAGTTTCATTACGGAGGTAAAAGTGGTGCGGAAACGGCACACGATTTCCGCGAAACGCGCCGACGGGCACATCCAAATCATTCCGTTGAAGCACACCAACAAATGCGTCCAATACACTCCGTTCGGCCAAAGAAACATGTTTGGGGTGTTTTCGAAAGTCTCATTAGGGAAGTAAAAGTGGTGCGAAAACGGCACCCGATTTGATCGAGACGCGCCGTCGCACATATTGGAACCCTTCCGTTGAAGGAGACTAACAAACGCATCCAATACACTCCGTTGGGCCAAACAAACATGTTTGGAGTGTTTCGGAGAGTTTCATTACGGAGGTAAAAGTTGTGCGGAAACGGCACACGATTTCCACGAAACGCGTCGACGGACACATCCAAATCATTCCGTTGAAGCACAACAACAAACGCGTCCAATACACTCCGTTGGGCCAAACAAACATGTTTGGAGTGATTTAGAGAGTTTCATTACGGAAGTAAAAGTGGTGCGAAAACGGCACCCGATTTGATCGAGACGCGCCGTCGCACGTATCGCAACCCTTCAGTTGAAGCACACAAACAAACACGTCCAATACACTGCGTTGGGGCAAACAAACATTTTGGTATGTTTCGAAGAGTTTTATTACGGAACTAAAACTGGTGCGGAAACGGCACCCGATTTCCGCGAAACGTGCCGACGACACATCCGAAGCATTCCGTTAAAGCACAGCAACAAACGCGTCCAATACACTCCGTTGGGCCAAAGAAACATTTTGCAGTGTTTCGAAGAGTTTCTTTACGGAGGTAAAAGTGGTGCGGAAACGGCACACGATTTCCGCGAAACGCGCCGACGGGCACATCCAAATCATTCCGTTGAATCACACCAACAAACGCGTCCAATACACTCCGTTGGGCCAAAGAAACATGTTTGGTGTGTTTCGTAGAGTTCCATTACGGAACTAAAAGTGGGGCGAAAACGACATCCGATTTGATGGAGACGCCCCGTCGCACATATTGGAACCCTTCCGTTGAAGGACACCAACAAACGCGTCCAATACACTCCGTTGGGCCAAAGAAACATGTTTGGAGTGTTCGGAGAGTTTCATTACGGAAGTAAAAGTGTGCGAAAACGGCACCCGATTTGATCGAGACGCGGCGCCGCGCATATTGGAACCCTTCCGTTGAAGCACACCAACAAACGCGTCCAATACACTCCGTTGGGCCAAAGAAACATGTTTGGTGTGTTTCGGAGAGTTTCATTATGGAAGTAAAAGTGGTGCGAAAACGGCACCCGATTTGATCGAGACGCGCAGCCGCACATATCGGAACCCTTCCGTTGAAGCACACAAACAAACGCGTCCAATACACTCCGTTGGGCCAAAGAAACATGTTTGGTGTGTTTCGGAGAGTTTCATTACGGAAGTAAAAGTGGTGCGAAAACGGTACCCGCTTTCGTGAAATGCGCGGACGACACATCCGAAGCATTCCGTTGAAGCACAGCAACAAACGCATCCAATACACTTCATTGGGCCAAAGAAACATGTTTGGAGTGCTTCGGAGAGTTTCATTACGGAAGAAAAAGTAGTGCAGAAACGGCACCCGTTTTTTCCGAAACGCGCCGACGGACACATCCAAAGCATTCCGTTGAACAGACCAACAAACACGTACAATACACTCCGTTGGGCCAAAGAAACATGTTTGGTGTGTTTCGGAGAGTTCCATTGCGAAAGTAAAAGTGGTGCGAAAACGACACCTGATTTGATCGAGACGCGCCGTCGCACATATTAGAACCCTTCCGTTGAAGCACACCAAAAACGCGTCCAATACACTCCGTTGGGCCAAAGAAATATGTTTGGTGTGTTTCAGAGTGTTCATTATGGAAGTAAAAGTGGTGCGAAAACGGCACCCGATTTGATCGAGACGCGCTGTCGCACATATCGGAACCCTTCCGTTGAAGGACACCGACAAACGCGTCCAATAGACTCCGTTGGGCCAAAGAAACATGTTTGGAGTGTTTCGGAGAGTTTCATTACGGAAGTAAAAGTGGTGCGGAAACGGCACCCGATTTGATCGAGACGCACCGTCGCACATATCGGAAGTTGAAGCACACCAACAAACGCGTCCAATACACTCCGTTGGGCCAAAGAAATATGTTTGGAGTGTTTCAGAGAGTTTCATTACGGAAGTAAAAGTGGTGCGGAAAACGGCACCCGACTTTCCCGAAACGCGCCGACGGACACATCCAAGGCATTCCGTTGAAGCACACCAACAAATGCGTCCAATACACTCGTTGGGCCAAAAAACATGTTTGGTGTGTTTCGGAGAGTTTCATTACGGAAGTAAAAGTGGTGCGAAAACGGCACCCGGCTTTCGCGAAATGCGCCAACGACACATCTGAAGCATTCCATTGAAGCACACCAACTAACGCATCCAATACACTCCGTTGGGCCAAAGAAACATGTTTGGAGTGTTTCGGAGTTTTCATTACGGAAGTAAAAGTGGTGCGAAAACGGCACCCGATTTGATCGAGACGCGCCGTCGCACATATCAGAACCCTTCCATTGAAGGACACAACAAACGCGTCCAATACACTCCGTTGGGCCAAAGAAACATTTTGGAGTGTTTCGGAGAGTTTCATTACGGAAGTAAAAGTGGTGCGAAAACGGCACCCGATTTGATCGAGACGCGCCGCCGCGCATATTGGAACCCTTCCGTTGAAGCACACCAACAAACGCGTCCAATACACTCCGTTGGGCCAAAGAAACATGTTTGGTGTGTTTCGGAGAGTTTCATTATGGAAGTAAAAGTGGTGCGAAAACGGCACCCGATTTGATCGAGACGCGCCGCCGCACATATCGGAACCCTTCCGTTGAAGCACACCAACAAACGCGTCCAATACACTCCGTTGGGCCAAAGAAACATGTTTGGTGTGTTTCGGAGAGTTTCATTACGGAAGTAAAAGTGGTGCGAAAACGGTACCGGCTTTCGTGAAATGCGCCGACGACACATCCGAAGCATTCCGTTGAAGCACAGCAACAAACGCATCCAATACACTTCATTTGGGCCAAAGAAACATGTTTGGAGTGCTTCGGAGAGTTTCATTACGGAAGAAAAAGTAGTGCAGAAACGGCACCCGTTTTTTCCGAAACGCGCCGACGGACACATCCAAAGCATTCCGTTGAAGCAGACCAACAAACGCGTACAATACACTCCGTTGGGCCAAAGAAACATGTTTGGTGTGTTTCGGAGAGTTCCATTGCGAAAGTAAAAGTGGTGCGAAAACGACACCCGATTTGATCGAGACGCGCCGTCGCACATATTAGAACCCTTCCGTTGAAGCACACCAAAAACGCGTCCAATACACTCGTTGGGCCAAAGAAAATATGTTTGGTGTGTTTCAGAGTGTTTCATTATGGAAGTAAAAGTGGTGCGAAAACGGCACCCGATTTGATCGAGACGCGCTGTCGCACATATCGGAACCCTTCCGTTGAAGGACACCGACAAACGCGTCCAATACACTCCGTTGGGCCAAAGAAACATGTTTGGAGTGTTTCGGAGAGTTTCATTACGGAAGTAAAAGTGGTGCGGAAACGGCACCCGATTTGATCGAGACGCGCCGTCGCACATATCGGAAACCTTCCGTTGAAGCACACCAACAAACGCGTCCAATGCACTCCGTTGGGCCAAAGAAATATGTTTGGAGTGTTTCAGAGAGTTTCATTACGGAAGTAAAAGTGGTGCGGAAACGGCACCCGATTTTCCCGAAACGCGCCGACGGACACATCCAAGGCATTCCGTTGAAGCACACCAACAAATGCGTCCAATACACTCTATTGGGCCAAAGAAACATGTTTGGTGTGTTTCGGAGAGTTTCATTACGGAAGTAAAAGTGGTGCGAAAACGGCACCCCGGCTTTCGCGAAATGCGCCAACGACACATCTGAAGCATTCCATTGAAGCACACCAACAACGCATCCAATACACTCCGTTGGGCCAAAGAAACATGTTTGGAGTGTTTCGGAGAGTTTCATTACGGAAGTAAAAGTGGTGCGAAAACGGCACCCGATTTGATCGAGACGCGCCGTCGCACATATCAGAACCCTTCCATTGAAGGACACCAACAAACGCGTCTAATACACTCCGTTGGGCCAAAGAAACATTTTTTGGAATGTTTCGGAGAGTTTCATTACTGAAGTTAAAGTGATGCGAAAACGGCACCCGATTTGATTGAGACGCGCCGTCACGCACATGGGAACCATTCTATTGGAGGACACTGACAAACGTGTCCGATACACTCCGTTGGGCCAAACAACATGTTTGGAGTGTTTTGGAGAGTTTCATTACTGAAGTAACAGTGACGCGAAAACGGCACCCAATTTGATCGAGACGCGCCGTCACGCACATCGGAACCATTCTATTGGAGCACACTGAAAACGCGTCCGATACACTCCGTTGGGCCAAACAAACATGTTTGGTGTGTTTCGAAGAGTTTCATTACGGAAGTAAAAGTGGTGCGAAAACGGCACCCGGCTTTCGCGAAATGCGCCAACGACACACTGAAGCATTCCATTGAAGCACACCAACTAACGCATCCAATACACTCCGTTGGGCCAAAGAAACATGTTTGGAGTGCTTCGGAGAGTTTGATTACGGAAGTAAAAGTGGTGCAGAAACGACACCCGATTTTCCCGAAACGCGCCGACGGACACATCCAAAGCATTCCGTTGAAGCACACCAATAAAGCGTCCAATACACTCCGTTGGGCCAAAGAAACATGTTTGGTGTGTTTCGTAGAGTTCCATTACGGAACTAAAAGTGGGGCGAAAACGACATCCAATTTGATGGAGACGCACCGTCGCACATATTGGAACCCTTCCGTTGAAGGACACCAACAAACGCGTCCAATACACTCCGTTGGCGAAAGTAACATGTTTGGAGTGTTTCGCAGAGTTTCATAACTCAAGTAAAAGTGTGCGAAAACGGCACCCGATTTGGTCGAGACGCGCCGTCGCACATATCGGAACCCTTCCGTTTAAGCACACCAACAAACGCGTCCAATACACTCCGTTGGGCCAAAGAAATTGTTTGGTGTGCTTCGGAGATTTCATTATGGAAGTAAAGTGGTGCGAAAACGGCACCCGATTTGATCGAGACGCGCCGTCGCACATATCGGAACCCTTCCGCTGAAGGACACCAACAAACGCGTCCAATACACTCCGTTGGGCCAAAGAAACATGTTTGGAGTGTTTTGGAGAGTTTCATTACTGAAGTAAAAGTGATGCGAAAACGGCACCCGATTTCATGAGACGCGCCGTCACGCACATGGAAACCATTCTATTGGAGCACACTGACAAACCCATCCATACACTCCGTTGGGCCAAACAACATGTTTGGAGTGTTTCGGAGAGTTTCATTACTGAAGTAAAAGTGATGCGAAAACGCACCCCGATTTGATCGAGACGCGCCGTCACGCACATCGGAACCATTCTATTGAGCACACTGACAAACCCGTCCGATACACTCCGTTGGGCCAAACAAACATGTTTGGAGTGTTTCGGAGAGTTTCATTACTGAAGTAAAAGTGATGCGAAAACGGCACCCATGTGATCGAGACGCGCCGTCACGCACATCGGAACCATTCTATTGGAGCACAGTGACAAACGCGTCCGATACACTCCGTTGGGCCAAACAAACATGTTTGGTGTGTTTCGAAGAGTTTCATTACTGAAGTAAAAGTGATGCGAAAACGGCACCCGATTTGATCGAGACGCGCCGTCACGCACATCGGAACCATTCTATTGGAGCACACTGACAAACGCGTCCGATACACTCCGTTGGGCCAAACAAACATGTTTGGTGTGTTTCGAAGAGTTTCATTACGGAAGTAAAAGTGGTGCGAAAACGGCACCCGGCTTTCGCGAAATGCGCCAACGACACATCTGAAGATTCCATTGAAGCACACCAACTAACGCATCGAATACACTCCGTTGGGCCAAAGAAACATGTTTGGAGTGCTTCGGAGAGTTTGATTACGGAAGTAAAAGTGGTGCAGAAACGACACCCGATTTTCCCGAAACGCGCCGACGGACACATCCAAAGCATTCCGTTGAAGCACACCAACAAACGCGTCCAATACACTCCGTTCGGCCAAAGAAACATGTTTGGTGTGTTTCGAGAGTTCCATTACGGAACTAAAAGTGGGGCGAAAACGACATCCGATTTGATGGAGACGCACCGTCGCACATATTGGAACCCTTCCGTTGAAGGACACCAACAAACGCGTCCAATACACTCCGTTGGGCCAAAGAAACATGTTTGGAGTGTTTCGGAGAGTTTCATTACGGAAGTAAAGTGGTGCGAAAACGGCACCCGATTTGATCGAGACGCGCCGCCGCGCATATTGGAACCCTTCCGTTGAAGCACACCAACAAACGCGTCCAATACACTCCGTTGGGCCAAAGAAACATGTTTGGTGTGTTTCGGAGAGTTTCATTACGGGTGCGAAAACGGCACCCGGCTTTCGTGAAATGCGCCGACGACACATCCGAAGCATTCCGTTGAAGCACACCAACAAACGCATCCAATACACTTCGTTGGGCCAAAGAAACATGTTTGGAGTGCTTCGGAGAGTTTCATTACGGAAGAAAAAGTGGTGCAGAAAACGGCACCGGTTTTTTCCGAAACGCGCCGACGGACACATCCAAAGCATTCCGTTGAAGCAGACCAACAAACGCGTCAATACACTCCGTTGGGCCAAAGAAACATGTTTGGTGTGTTTCGGAGAGTTCCATTGCGGAAGTAAAAGTGGTGCGAAAACGACACCCCGATTTGATCGAGACGCGCCGTCGCACATATTGGAACCCTTCCGTTGAAGGACACCAACCAAACACGTCCAATACACTCCGTTGGGCCAAAGAAACATGTTTGGAGTGTTTCGGAGAGTTTCATTACGGAAGTAAAAGTGGTGCGAAACGGCAACCCGATTTGATCGAGACGCGCCGTCGCACATATCGCAACCCTTCCGTTTAAGCACACCAACAAACGTGTCCAATACACTCCGTTGGGCCAAAGAAATATGTTTGGTGTGTTTCGGAGTGTTTCATTATGGAAGTAAAAGTGGTGCGAAAACGGCCCCGATTTGATCGATACGCGCCGTCGCACATATCGGAACCCTTTCGTTGAAGGACACCGACAAACGCGTCCAATACACTCCGTTGGGCCAAAGAAACATGTTTGGAGTGTTTCGGAGAGTTTCATTACAGAAGTAAAAGTGGTGCGGAAACGGCACCCGATTTCCGCGAAACGCGCCGATGGACACATCCGAAGCACTCCGTTGAAGCACATCAAGAAACGCGTCCAATACACTCCGTTGGGCCAAAGAAACATGTTTAGAGTGTTTCGTAGAGTTTCATCACTGCAGTAAAAGTGATGCGAAAACGGCACCGATTGGATCGAGACGCGCCGTCACGCACATCGGAACCATTCTATTGGAGCACACTGACAAACGCGTCCGATACACTCCGTTGGGCCAAACAAACATGTTTGGTGTGTTTCGAAGAGTTTCATTACGGAAGTAAAAGTGGTGCGGAAACGGCACCGGCTTTCGCGAAATGCGCCGACGACACATCCGAAGCATTCCGTTGAAGCACACCAACTAACGCATCCAATACACTCCGTTGGGCAAAGAAACATGTTTGGAGTGCTTCGGAGAGTTTCATTACGGAAGTAAAAGTGGTGCGGAAACGACACCCGATTTTCCTGAAACGCGCCGACGGACACATCCAAAGCATTCCGTTGAAGCACACCAACAAACGCGTCCAATACACTCCGTTGGCCAAAGAAACATGTTTGGTGTTTTTGGAGAGTTTCATTACGGAAGTAAAAGTGGTGCGAAAACGGCACCCGATTTGATCGAGACGCACCGTCGCACATATCGGAACCCTTCCATTGAAGGACACCAACAAACGCGTCCAATACACTCCGTTGGGCCAAAGAAACATTTTTTGGAGTGTTTCGGAGAGTTTCATTACTGAAGTTAAAGTGATGCGAAAACGGCACCCGATTTGATTGAGACGCGCCGTCACGCACATGGAACCATTCTATTGGAGGACACTGACAAACGTGTCCGATACACTCCGTTGGGCCAACCAACATGTTTGGAGTGTTTTGGGGAGTTTCATTACTGAAGTAAAAGTGACGCGAAAAACGGCACCCGATTTGATCGAGACGCGCCGTAACGCACATCGGAACCATTCTATTGGAGCACACTGACAAACGCGTCCGATACACTCCGTTGGGCGAAACAAACATGTTTGGTGTGTTTCGAAGAGTTTCATTACGGAAGTAAAAGTGGCGCGAAAACGGCACCCGGCTTTCGCGAAATGCGCCAACGACACATCTGAAGCATTCCATTGAAGCACACCAACTAACGCATCCAATACACTCCGTTGGGCCAAAGAAACATGTTTGGAGTGCTTCGGAGAGTTTGATTACGGAAGTAAAAGTGGTGCAGAAACGACACCCGATTTTCCCGAAACGCGCCGACGGACACATCCAAAGCATTCCGTTGAAGCACACCAACAAACGCGTCCAATACACTCCGTTGGGCAAGGAAACATGTTTGGTGTGTTTCGGAGAGTTCCATTACGGAACTAAAATGGGGCGATAACGACATCCGATTTGATGGAGACGCACCATCACACATATTGGAACCCTTCCGTTGAAGGACACCAACAAACGCGTCCAATACACTCCGTTGGGCCAAAGAAACATGTTTGGAGTGTTTCGGAGAGTTTCATTACGGAAGTAAAAGTGGTGCGAAAACGGCACCCGATTTGATCGAGACGCGCCGCCGCGCATATTGGAACCCTTCCGTTGAAGCACACCAAACAAACGCGTCCAATACACTCCGTTGGGCCAAAGAAACATGTTTGGTGTGTTTCGGAGAGTTCCATTGCGGAAGTAAAAGTGGTGCGAAAACGACACCCGATTTGATCGAGACGCGCCGTCGCACATATTGGAACCCTTCCGTTGAAGGACACCAACCAACACGTCCAATACACTCCGTTGGGCCAAAGAAACATGTTTGGAGAGTTTCGGAGAGTTTCATTACGGAAGTAAAAGTGGTGCGAAAACGGCACCCGATTTGATCGAGACGCGCCGTCGCACATATCGGAACCCTTCCATTGAAGGACACCAACAAACGCGTCCAATACACTCCGTTGGGCCAAAGAAACATTTTTTGGAGTGTTTCGGAGAGTTTCATTACTGAAGTTAAAGTGATGCGAAAACGGCACCCGATTTGATTGAGACGCGCCGTCACGCACATGGGAACCATTCTTTGGAGGACACTGACAAACGTGTCCGATACACTCCGTTGGGCCAAACAACATGTTTGGAGTGTTTTGGAGAGTTTCATTACTGAAGTAAAAGTGACGCGAAAACGGCACCCGATTTGATCGAGACGCGCCGTAACGCACATCGGAACCATTCTATTGGAGCACACTGACAAACGCGTCCGATACACTCCGTTGGGCGAAACAAACATGTTTGGTGTGTTTCGAAGAGTTTCATTACGGAAGTAAAAGTGGCGCGAAAACGGCACCCGGCTTTCGCGAAATGCGCCAACGACACATCTGAAGCATTCCATTGAAGCACACCAACTAACGCATCCAATACACTCCGTTGGGCCAAAGAAACATGTTTGGAGTGCTTCGGAGAGTTTGATTACGGAAGTAAAAGTGGTGCAGAAACGACACCCGATTTTCCCGAAACGCGCCGACGGACACATCCAAAGCATTCCGTTGAAGCACACCAACAAACGCGTCCAATACACTCCGTTGGGCCAAAGAAACATGTTTGGTGTGTTTCGGAGAGTTCCATTACGGAACTAAAAGTGGCGATAACAACATCCGATTTGATGGAGACGCACCATCACACATATTGGAACCCTTCCGTTGAAGGACACCAACAAACGCGTCCAATACACTCCGTTGGGCCAAAGAAACATGTTTGGAGTGTTTCGGAGAGTTTCATTACGGAAGTAAAAGTGGTGCGAAAACGGCACCCGATTTGATCGAGACGCCGCCGCGCATATTGGAACCCTTCCGTTGAAGCACACCAACAAACGCGTCCAATACACTCCGTTGGGCCAAAGAAACATGTTTGGTGTGTTTCGGAGAGTTCCATTGCGAAGTAAAAGTGGTGCGAAAACGACACCCGATTTGATCGAGACGCGCCGTCGCACATATTGGAACCCTTCCGTTGAAGGACACCAACCAACACGTCCAATACACTCCGTTGGGCCAAAGAAACATGTTTGGAGAGTTTCGGAGAGTTTCATTACGGAAGTAAAAGTGTGCGAAAACGGCACCCGATTTGATCGAGACGCGCCGTCGCACATATCGCAACCCTTCCGTTTAAGCACACCAACAAACGCGTCCAATACACTCCGTTGGGCCAAAGAAATATGTTTGGTGTGTTTCGGAGTGTTTCATTATGGAAGTAAAAGTGGTGCGAAAACGGCACCCGATTTGATCGAGACGCGCCGTCGCACATATCGGAACCCTTCCGTTGAAGGACACCAACAAACGCGTCCAATACACTCCGTTGGGCCAAAGAAACATGTTTGGAGTGTTTCGGAGAGTTTCATTACAGAAGTAAAAGTGGTGCGGAAACGGCACCCGATTTGCGAAACGCGCCGATGGACACATCCGAAGCACTCCGTTGAAGCACATCAAGAAACGCGTCCAATACACTCCGTTGGGCCAAAGAAACATGTTTAGAGTGTTTCGTAGAGTTTCATCACTGAAGTAAAAGTGATGCGAAAACGGCACCCGATTTGATCGAGACGCGCCGTCACGCACATCGGAACCATTCTATTGGAGCACACTGACAAACGCGTCCGATACTATCCGTTGGGCCAAACAAACATGTTTGGTCTGTTTCGAAGAGTTTCATTACGGAAGTAAAAGTGGTGCGGAAACGGCACCGGCTTTCGCGAAATGCGCCGACGACACATCCGAAGCATTCCGTTGAAGCACACCAACAAACGCATCCAATACACTCCGTTGGGCCAAAGAAACATGTTTGGAGTGCTTCGGAGAGTTTCATTACGGAAGTAAAAGTGGTGCGGAAACGACACCGATTTTCCTGAAACGCGCCGACGGACACATCCAAAGCATTCCGTTGAAGCACACCAACAAACGCGTCCAATACACTCCGTTGGGCCAAAGAAACATGTTTGGTGTGTTTCGGAGAGTTTCATTACGGAAGTAAAAGTGGTGCGAAAAAGGCACCCAATTTGATCGAGACGCGCCGTCGCACATATCGGAACCCTTCCATTGAAGGACACCAACAAACGCGTCCAATACACTCCGTTGGGCCAAAGAAACATTTTTTGGAGTGTTTCGGAGAGTTTCATTACTGAAGTTAAAGTGATGCGAAAACGGCACCCGATTTGATTGAGACGCGCCGTCACGCACATGGGAACCATTCTATTGGAGGACACTGACAAACGTGTCCGATACACTCCGTTGGGCCAAACACATGTTTGGAGTGTTTGGAGAGTTTCATTACTGAAGTAAAAGTGACGCGAAACGGCACCCGATTTGATCGAGACGCGCGTACGCACATCGGAACCATTCTATTGGAGCACACTGACAAACGCGTCCGATACACTCCGTTGGGCGAAACAAAAACATGTTTGGTGTGTTTCGAAGAGTTTCCATTACGGAAGTAAAAGTGGTGCGAAAACGGCACCCGGCTTTCGCGAAATGCGCCCAACGACACATCTGAAGCATTCCATTGAAGCACACCAACTAACGCATCCAATACACTCCATTTGGCCAAAGAAACATTTTTGGAGTGTTCGGAGAGTTTGATTACGGAAGTAAAAGTGGTGCGAAACGACACCCGATTTCCCGAAACGCTCCGACGGACACATCCAAAGCATTCCGTTGAAGCGCGTCCAATACACTCCGTTGGGCCAAAGAAACATGTTTGGGAGTGTTTCGGAGAGTTTCATTACGGAAGTAAAAGTGGTGCGAAAACGGCACCCGATTTGATCGAGACGCGCCGCCGCATATTGGAACCCTTCCGTTGAAGCACACCAACAAACGCGTCCAATACACTCCGTTGGGCCAAAGAAACATGTTTGGTGTGTTTCGGAGAGTTTCATTATGGAAGTAAAAGTGGTGCGAAAACGGCACCCGGCTTTCGCGAAATGCGCCGACGACACATCCGAAGCATTCCGTTGAAGCACACCAACAAACGCATCCAATACACTCCGTTGGGCCAAAGAAACATGTTTGGAGTGCTTCGAAGAGTTTCATTACGGAAGTAAAAGTGGTGCGAAAACGACACCCGATTTTCCGAAACGCGCCGACGGACACATCCAAAGCATTCCGTTGAAGCACACCAACAAACGCGTCCAATACACTCCGTTGGGCCAAAGAAACATGTTTGGTGTGTTTCGGAGAGTTTCATTACGGAAGTAAAAGTGGTGCGAAACGGCACCCGATTTGATCGAGACGCGCCGTCGCACATATCGGAACCCTTCCATTGAAGGACACCAACAAACGCGTCCAATACACTCCGTTGGGCCAAAGAAACATTTTTGGAGTGTTTCGGAGAGTTTCATTACTGAAGTTAAAGTGATGCGAAAACGGCATCCGATTTGATTGAGACGCGCCGTCACGCACATGGGAACCATTCTATTGGAGGACACTGACAAACGTGTCCGATACACTCCGTTGGGCCAAACAACATGTTTGGAGTGTTTGGAGAGTTTCATTACGAAGTAAAAGTGACGCGAAAACGGCACCCGATTTGATCGAGACGCGCAGTCACGCACATCGGAACCATTCTATTGGAGCACACTGACAAACGCGTCCAATACACTCCGTTGGGCGAAACAAACATGTTTGGTGTGTTTCGAAGAGTTTCATTACGGAAGTAAAAGTGGTGCGAAAACGGCACCCGCTTTCGCGAAATGCGCCAACGACACATCTGAAGCATTCCATTGAAGCACACCAACAACGCGTCCAATACACTTCGTTGGGCCAAAGAAACATGTTTGGAGTGCTTCGGAGAGTTGATTACGGAAGTAAAAGTGGTGCAGAAACGACACCCGATTTTCCCGAAACGCGCCGACGGACACATCCAAAGCATTCCGTTGAAGCACACCAACAAACGCGTCCAATACACTCCGTTGGCCAAAGAAACATGTTTGGTGTGTTTCGGAGAGTTCCATTACGGAACTAAAAGTGGGGCGATAACGACATCCGATTTGATGGAGACGCACCATCGCACATATTGGAACCCTTCCGTTGAAGGACACCAACAAACGCGTCCAATACACTCCGTTGGGCCAAAGAAACATGTTTGGAGTGTTTCGGAGAGTTTCATTACGGAAGTAAAAGTGGTGCGAAAACGGCACCCGATTTCGCGACGCCGACGACACATCCGAACATTCCGTTGAAGCACACCAACAAACGCATCCAATACACTCCGTTGGGCCAAAGAAACATGTTTGGAGTGTTTCGGAGAGTTTCATTACGGAAGTAAAAGTGGTGCGAAAACGGCACCGATTTGAAACGCGCCGACGACACATCCAAAGCATTCCGTTGAAGCACACCAACAAACGCGTCCAATACACTCCGTTGGGCCAAAGAAACATGTTTGGTGTGTTTCGGAGAGTTTCATTAGGAAGTAAAAGTGGTGCGAAAACGGCACCCGATTTGATCGAGACGCGCCGTCGCACATATCGGAACCCTTCCGTTGAAGACACCAACAAACGCGTCCAATACACTCCGTTGGGCCAAAGAAACATGTTTGGAGTGTTTCGGAGAGTTTCATTACGAAGTAAAAGTGATGCGAAAACGGCACCGATTTGATCGAGACGCGCCGTCACGCACATCGGAACCATTCCGTTGAGCACACAAACGCGTCCAATACACTCCGTTGGGCCAAACAAACATGTTTGGAGTGTTTCGGAGAGTTTCATTACGAAGTAAAAGTGGCGAAAACGGCACCGATTTGATCGAGACGCGCCGTCACGCACATCGGAACCATTCTATTGGAGCACACTGACAAACGCGTCCATACACTCCGTTGGGCCAAACAAACATGTTTGGTGTGTTTCGAAGAGTTTCATTACGGAAGTAAAAGTGGTGCGAAAACGGCACCCGGCTTTCGCGAAATGCGCCAACGACACATCGAAGCATTCCGTTGAAGCACACCAACAAACGCGTCCAATACACTCGTTGGGCCAAAGAAACATGTTTGGAGTGTTTCGGAGAGTTTCATTACGGAAGTAAAAGTGGTATGATTTTCTCGAAACGCGCCGACGGACACATCCCATTCCGTTGAAGCACACCAACAAACGCGTCCAATACACTCCGTTGGCCAAAGAAACATGTTTGGTGTGTTTCGGAGAGTTCATTACGGAACTAAAAGTGGGCGAAAACGGCACCCGATTTGATCGAGACGCGCCTCGCACATATTGGAACCCTTCGTTGAAGGACACCAACAAACGCGTCCAATACACTCCGTTGGGCCAAAGAAACATGTTTGGAGTGTTTCGGAGAGTTTCATTACGGAAGTAAAAGTGGTGCGAAAAACGGCACCCGATTTGATCGAGACGCGCCGCCGCGCATATCGGAACCCTTCCGTTGAAGCACACCAACAAACGCGTCCAATACACTCCGTTGGGCCAAAGAAACATGTTTGGTGTGTTTTCGGAGGTTTCATTACGGAAGTAAAAGTGGTGCGAAAACGGCACCCGCTTTCGTGAAATGCGCCGACGACACATCCGAAGCATTCCGTTGAAGCACACCAACAAACGCATCCAATACACTTCGTTGGGCCAAAGAAACATGTTGGAGTGCTTCGGAGAGTTTCATTACGGAAGTAAAAAGTGGTGCGGAAACGACACCCGATTTTCCCGAAACGCGCTGACGGACACATCCAAAGCATTCCGTTGAAGCACACCAACAAACGCGTCCAATACACTCCGTTGGGCCAAAGAAACATGTTTGGTGTGTTTCAGAGAGTTCCATTACGGAACTAAAAGTGGGGCAAAAAACGACACCCGATTTGATCGAGACGCGCCGTCGCACATATTGGAACCCTTCCGTTGAAGGACACCAACCAACACGTCCAATACACTCCGTTGGGCCAAAGAAACATGTTTGGAGTGTTTCGGGAGTTTCATTACGGAAGTAAAAGTGGTGCGAAAACGGCACCGATTTGATCGAGACGCGCCGTCGCACATATCGCAACCCTTCTGATGAGAACATGACACACATGCATACGACCATGATTGGGTCATGCATTAGTGAAAGAGGAGTCCAACAAGGTTGTCCAAGTCATGAAGGAGGCCCAAGGCTAATCCAATTCGAGTCACCAAGGTGGAGGCCCAAAACAACACAAGTTCGAGCCCATCTCGGAATTCAGGAGCAGCTTACGATGTTTTGGTCGCCCTGGCCACATACGGAGTCCGTTTTGGACATTCTACATATGGACGGAAAGCTAAGAAGACAAACTTTCCAATGGCACCGGTTTCATGCCCAAAATTCCATCTGAGTCAACGGGAATCTTTGAAACAAGTGGACGTACAGAATCTGCCAGGACGCTGCGCGCCGCCTTTTGGGCCGTTGGCCCATGTATCGTGTTGGAGCCCATAGGGGCGTGACCAGGGGGTAGGCCACAACCTAAACCCTATATATTCAGTAGCCGCCGCCACATTAGGGTTGGGTTTTGTTTAATTGATAGCTTTAGCTACAGCCGTCATACGACGTGTATTCAGAACCCCACCTTCGAGTAATAGATTAGATTGCTCGCCTCTTATTCTTGCTCGTTCTTCGATTGCGTGCAGGGATTGATCTTCGTGATCAGGCTGATCTTGCAATCCAGCAAGGTTAGTAACCATCGGGAGTTGGTTCAGCGATTGCATTGGCGCCTCGGGCTTGCTCGTCGTAGTCGGATCGTGAGGGTTAACTTCCACAGATCGAAGTTATCTCCACTCACCGAAAGATCGGGCACTCCAGTTCTATCACCTTCCGTTTAAGCACACCAACAAACGCGTCCAATACACTCCGTTGGCCAAAGAAATATGTTTGGTGTGTTTCGGAGTGTTTCATTATGGAAGTAAAAGTGGTGCGAAAACGGCACCCGATTTGATCGAGACGCGCCGTCGCACATATCGGAACCCTTCCGTTGAAGGACACCAACAAACGCGTCCAATACACTCCGTTGGGCCAAAGAAACATGTTTGGAGTGTTTCGGAGAGTTTCATTACTGAAGTTAAAGTGAGGTGAAAACGGCACCCGATTTGATTGAGACGCGCCGTCACGCACATGGGAACCATTCTATTGGAGGACACTGACAAACGTGTCCGATACACTCAGTTGGGCCAAACAACATGTTTGGAGTGTTTTGGAGAGTTTCATTACTGAAGTAAAAGTGACGCGAAAACGGCACCCGATTTGATCGAGACGCGCCGTCACGCACATCGGAACCATTCTATTGGAGCACACTGACAAACGCGTCCGATACACTCCGTTGGGCGAAACAAAACATGTTTGGTGTGTTTCGAAGAGTTTCATTACGGAAGTAAAAGTGGTGCGAAAACGGCACCCGATTTGATCGAGACGCGCCGTCGCACATATCGCAACCTTCCGTTTAAGCACACCAACAAACGCGTCCAATACACTCCGTTGGGCCAAAGAAATATGTTTGGTGTGTTTCGGAGTGTTTCATTATGGAAGTAAAAGTGGTGCGAAAACGGCACCCGATTTGATCGAGACGCGCCACCGCGCATATTGGAACCCCTCCGTTGAAGCACACCAACAAACGCGTCCAATACACTCCGTTGGGCCAAAGAAACATGTTTGGTGTGTTTCGGAGAGTTTCATTACGGAAGTAAAAGGTGCGAAAACGGCACCCGGCTTTCGTGAAATGCGCCGACGACACATCCGAAGCATTCCGTTGACACACCAACAAACGCATCCAATACACTTCGTTGGGCCAAAGAAACATGTTTGGAGTGCTTCGGAGAGTTTCATTACGGAAGTAAAAGGGTGCGGAAACGACACCCGATTTTCCCGAAACGCGCCGACGGACACATCCAAAGCATTCCGTTGAAGCACACCAACAAATGCGTCCAATACACTCCGTCGGGCCAAAGAAACATGTTTGGTCTGTTTCGGAGAGTTGCATTACGGAACTAAAAGTGGGGCGAAAACGACACCCGATTTGATCGAGACGCGCCGTCGCACATATTGGAACCCTTCCGTTGAAGGACACCAACAAACGCGTCCAATACACTCCGTTGGCCAAAGAAACATGTTTGGAGTGTTTCGGAGAGTTTCATTACGAAAGTAAAAGTGGTGCGAAAACGGCACCCGATTTGATCGAGACGCGCTGTCGCACATATTGGAACCCTTCCGTTGAAGGACACCAACAAATGCGTCCAATACACTCCGTTGGGCCAAAGAAACATGTTTGGAGTGTTTTCGGAGAGTTTCATTACGGAAGTAAAAGTGGTGCGAAAACGGCACCCGATTTGATCGAGACGCGCCGCCGCGCATATTGGAACCCTTCCGTTGAAGCACACCAACAAACGCGTCCAATACACTCCGTTGGGCCAAAGAAACATGTTTGGTGTGTTTCGGAGAGTTTCATTACGGAAGTAAAAGTGGTGCGAAAACGGCACCCGGCTTTCGTGAAATGCGCCGACGACACATCCGAAGCATTCCGTTGAAGCACACCAACAATGCATCCAATACACTTCGTTGGGCCAAAGAAACATGTTTGGAGTGCTTCGGAGAGTTTCATTACGGAAGTAAAAGGGGTGCGGAAACGACACCCGATTTTCCCGAAACGCGCCGACGGACACATCCAAAGCATTCCGTCGAAGCACACCAACAAACGCGTCCAATACACTCCGTCGGGCCAAAGAAACATGTTTTGGCGTGTTTCGGAGAGTTTCATTACGGAACTAAAAGTGGGGCGAAAACGACACCCGATTTGATCGAGACGCGCCGTCGCACATATTGGAACCCTTCCGTTGAAGGACACACAACAAACGCGTCAAATACACTCTGTTGGGCCAAAGAAACATGTTTGGATTGTTTCGGAGAGTTTCATTACGGAAGTAAAAGTGGTGCGAAAACGGCACCCGATTTGATCGAGACGCGCCGTCGCACATATCGGAACCCTTCCGTTGAAGGACACCAACAAACGCGTCCAATACACTCCGTTGCCAAAGAAACATGTTTGGAGTGTTTCGCAGAGTTTCATAACGGAAGTAAAAGTGTGCGAAAACGGCACCCGATTTGATCGAGACGCGCCGTCGCACATATCGGAACCTTCCGTTTAAGCACGCCAACAGACGCGTCCAATACACTCCGTTGGGCCAAAGAAAATGTTTGGTGTGTTTCGGAGTGTTTCATTATGGAAGTAAAAGTGGTGCGAAAACGGCACCGATTTGATCGAGACGCGCCGTCGCACATATCGGAACCCTTCCGCTGAAGGACACCAACAAACGCGTCCAATACACTCCGTTGGGCCAAAGAAACATGTTTGGAGTGTTTTGGAGAGTTTCATTACTGAAGTAAAAGTGATGCAAAAACGGCACCCGATTCATTGAGACGCGCCGTCACGCACATGGGAACCATTCTATTGGAGCACACTGACAAACCGTCCGATACACTCCGTTGGGCAAACAACATGTTTGGTGTGTT
>LFJQ01000468.1:0-26506 GCA_001182835.1 Oropetium thomaeum
TTCGACACTGCTAATTGAGATTTTTCCCGGACTTTGCTATAGTGTTCTGTTATTTATCAAACTTTTCATAGTGTCCCTTTAAAGCATTTTAAATAATTCCAAGATTGAATCTGCTTTAAAGTGAGTAAAATTATGGATTAGGGTTTACAGTTGTCGGTTTTTGCCCTGGTGACACCTGGGGTGTCACAATTAATGAGTAGTTAATTAATATGCAAAAAAATTGGGTTAGTTTCATTATGAAAATAGAACATTTTGTGAAAACACAAGAAAGGTTACCCGTAATCGAAAAAAATTTGCAACCCTGACCCACAACTCTCAATAACAGGAAAAGTCAAAAAACGAATTCAAGGCCAGTGAGCTCTTTCTTCATCTAGACAAAATACTAAAACTTTGAGATATAACACAAGCGCTGCAGTCCATCCCCGTCACATGGCCGTTCGCAATCTGGTGGTTGGACTTGGTCAGACCTCTCAAGAAAGCGCCCAGGGGCTACACCCACCTCTTGGTGGCGGTCGACAAGTTCACCAAATGGATCGAGGCCCGACCGGTCGTGAGGATCTGACCAGAAGAGCGGTCGAATTCTTCCTCGACATCATCCACCGCTTTGGGGTTCCAAACTCCATCATCACGGATAACAGTACGTAATTCACGAGGAAGCGATTCCTTAAATTCTATGATGACTACCATATCCGAGTCGATTGGGCAGCCGTGGCGTACACCCGTACAAACGGGCAGGTCGAGCGCACGAAAGGCATCATCCTCCAAGGGCTGAAGCCTCGGATCCACAATCGGCTGAAATAGTTCAGCGGTCAGTGGGCGGCTGAGCTTCCCACCATACTTTGGAGTTTGCGGACGACCCATAGCCGGGCGACGAGGTTCACGCCATTCTTCATGGAATACGGCTCTGAAGCCGTCTTATCAACCGACCTCAACTACGGCGCGTCGGGGGTCAAAGCATACGACGACGAAGGGAACCAGACGTCCCTCAAGAACGCAATGGATCAGCTCGACGAGGCACGGGACGTGACGCTTCTCCGATCAGCGAAGTATAAGCAAGCGTTACAACGCTATCACAGCCGAAACGTGCGGGAGAGAGCATTCGACGTCGGCGACCTCGTCCTTCGACGTGTCCAGAGTAACAAGGACTGCCACAAACTGTCGCCTCCATGGGAAGGTCCCTACATCATCTCCAAGGTCCTCCGGCCCGGCACCTACAAGCTGCAGCCGCGGAAGGACAAGAGATCACCAACGCCTGGAACATCGAACAGCTACGTCGCTTCTATCCCTAGACTCTTAGTTTTTCATTGTTCCCATTCACTGAAACAAGCGGCACCCGACTCCCACCGCACGGGAGTCGGACCCCACTCGGGGGCTACACCTGCAGGGTACGCGCACCGCGCGCGCGCCCTGACACCTGTTTATTTTGCCACTTACTTGCAAAATCTTTGAGAAAGGATAAATAGGGGATAAGAAAAAACTCGAGGAAAGACCGGTCGAAATGCAAAACGCTTACGGCCCTCGAGGGCTACAGCTACAATGCTCACAGGCAAAACCAAGTACTCGTCCTATTTACGACTTATCCTTTCTGAAAGATTCGACCCCTCATCCCGCGTTTAAAACTTACAAGGAAAGTCGTGGGTAGAAGAAGATGTGAAATCGAGTTGGTCGGACTGCGTAACGCCTACGACCCCTGGAGGTTACGACAACGTCGCTCACCAACTAGATGGAACGTCGACGCTACCCATGGCCTACGATTTCTAAGTTTCGAAAACAAGGAAAAAGGGGGACGAACGGTTTCGTAAATTCGTGAAGGAACGTCTTCGCGAACGAACACACTTAGTAGTCAAGAGACATTCGAATTGTTCTTTTGATTTACAAAAGAACCGGGCATTTTGGCCCCGCCCATCCTATATATAAACTAACTTAACTACTTCCTACTCTACGGGGGGGAGGGGTCGTCCTCTTCCTCCTCTTCCTCCATCCTTGCAGCCAAGGCGTGCGCCAGGAGAGCCACCTCCTCTTCGATGGCGTTCAGCTCGGCGTTGGTGTAGCTGGGGGCAAAGCCCTCGCTCATCAAGTCGAGGGCGATGCTGGAGTAATGCGACCAGGCAACGACGAAAGCCCGGTGCACACCCAGGCGCAACGCGTCCGCCTCCATGGCACGTGACCGGCGACAAGGCGGGGGACTTGGGGACCAGAGAGCTCCACCCAGCTTCGGCGGCGACCCGAGGTCGGGAGGGCCATGCTGACGGCGACCCGGAGCGCGTCGTGCTCCTCGGCTTCTCGCTTAAAGTCCTCTTGGAGCTGTGACAACTCCTCCGTGCTCGCCTTCAACTTATCAGACAGCACTGCGAAAAATCGCACAGTGGTCAGTTCACGCCCGACCGAGAAAAGCAAGAAAAAAGCTGAGGACACAACTTACCCGTCGCTCCCGCCTGGAGCTTCTCGATTTTGGTGGCGCCCATGGGTCGGCTCCACAACCAAGGAGGCGGTCACCCCCTCGGCCTCCTCCCTGGCCTTGGACTCCTTCTCCAAGTCCGCCGTGGCCACCTCCGCCCGCCTTGTCTGCTCCACCACCAGCACGGTGACGGCGTTGCGGGCTCGGCGCATCTCCTTCGACTCCGCCCGTGCTTGCCGCACTACCTCTAGTGCGGCGCGGAGCTGGCCCTCCGCCTCAAGGAGACGTCCCGCCGTGTCTTTCTCCCGGGCGAGGGCATCCGACACTGCGCGGCGGGTGGCGGCGACCTGCTCTTCCAGCCGCCCGTCGGCGAGGTGCTCCTGCAGCAGGCCTGCGATGGAATCCAGCTTGGACGCCGCCGACAGGACCCTCTCCAGGGCTCGCTGCGCGCTCCCGGGCCCCGGGACGCCTTCCTCCTCTGGCCCTTCTGCCGGCGGGCCGTCAGCACCGCAGCCGGCTCGTCGCTGGCACCACCCTCCACCGGCGCGGCAGCCGCCGCCGACTCCTCGGCCGTCGAAGGCCCAAAAATCGGCGACCCCGGCTTAGCCGCCGCCTCCTCCTCCGGCGCCTTCGACGGGACAGCCGCCACCACCTCCGTCGGTGCTGAGGGACCGGCCAGGAGGGCTTTCGGCCCCTCCGCCACCGCCGGCCCCGGTGTCGCCGGCGGCTCCTAAGGCAGCTCCACTGCCGGCCGAGACTCCGCCACCGACGGGCGCAGGGACCCCAAAGCCCACCCTCGTCGGGTCTTGGCACGCTCGCGGGCCTTCAGCCCACCAGGGCCTTCCTCGGCGCCGTCAGAAGCTCCGTCGCCTGTACTCCGACTCTGCACAAAAAATACGGTAAGCAAAAGCAGAGAAAGGCGAAGTGTGCACGGCACAGTTACCCCCGGGACATGGAGCAACGACGCTTCGGGGTCCGCCCCCCCCCCCCCTCTCCTCCACGAGGCGCTTCCCGCTGACCCTTAAGACCGCGGCCTCGCCCAGGTAGGCCGCGGCGCCTCCTTGCGACCTGGGGGTCCGGAGGTCGGCGGCCCCGACCCCGCTGGCTCGGGGTGGGTGGAAGTCTTCAGCGGCGTCGGTGGCCATTCCTCGGGGGTCGACTGCGCGGCAGGGCTGGAGGGGATGGAGGCCGGTGCCGCCTCGAACCTCCGAGGCTCTAGCCTCGGTTCCTGCACGCGCGGGCGCATCACCTGCCCTTTCGGGCCGGGACGAGGGATCTCCACGACCTCCTCATCCTCGTCCTCCTCCTCTTCCTCTTCCTCGTCCTCATCCTCCTCCTTGTCGGAGCCCTGACAACGCCGACCTCAGTCCATTTGGGCCTGGAGCCTCTTCGCCTTCCTCACCGCCAGGGCGTCCTTCTTCCGTTTTTGCTCCTCGGCCGCGAGGCAATTTGCCTCCCTGACGGCCGCGTCCTCGGGGACGGGAGCACGAGAGGGTCCGACTAGGAGGCCCGCCTGCTACCATCCAAAAGAGGGAGGAAAGAAAGAGTTAGGATCGGAAGAACCAAGAAAAGGAAGAAACCTCGAGGAGGGGCGCGATGACTTACCAATGCGATGCTCCCCTCGACAGGGCGCATCAGGGGATGCCCATCGAGTGGGGCCTCGGCGTCTTCTGATGCGAGGGTGTCCCTCAGCCGCTGCCTCAACTCCGATTCGGCAAGGGGCTCGGGGGATATCGCCGACCTGGAAAGATCTGAGCCGGGCGCCATCTCCCACATCCGGAGTGGGCGCGCCATGAGCGGCAGCACCCGCCAGGCGTGGTACGCAGCAACTACGCTGGCGCCGCGCACCCCCAGGAACTCAAATGCCGAACCGCATCCAGAAGAGTCCAGCCGCTTCCGCTCCTTCGCTGCTGGTCCCCACTACCACACCTCGGGCGTCACGTCGAAGGTACGCCCCGTAAACTCCGGCAGGGGTTGGCGGCGTCATTCTTGAGGTAGAACCATTGCCCGTCCCAGCCCCTGTTGGAGCTCCTCAGCCGGAGCGGGATGTAGGCGCCAGCGCGCTCCCTGCGGAGGTGGATACTGGCGCAGCCGACGGGGAAAGGGGACCCCTCCTTCGTCTGGAGGGAGATCGCGAAAATATCTCCACAGATCAAAGTGGGCCTCAATCCCCAGGAATCCTCGCACAATGCTACGAAGACGGTGATGTGCTAGATCTCGTTGGGTTGAGGTGCTGGAGCTCGAGGCCGTAGTAATGGAGGAGCCCCCACAGAAACGATGCGCGGGACTCCGAGCCCCCGCTCGTGGAAGTGGGCGAAAGATACTATGTATCCGTCCGCCGGAGCCAGTGCCGTCTCCTCGTCGGGGAGCATCCACTCCCTCGCCTCCGTCCGTGCGACGAGGAGGCCACGCTTCACCAGGCCATCGAGGCGCGCTCCCGTACATCGGACCTCCACCGGTTCCATTGCAGAGATGAAAAGGGTGTGAGGAAGTTGGGAAAACGAGAAAGGATTGCGCAACAAGGAAGCGCGGAGGGCAAGAGCAGGAAGGCGAAGTGGCGCGAGGAGACAAAAGGACGCAAATGACAAGTGATGGTGAACGGGCGCGCAAGGTGCGTATTTATATCCCCGCCCGCTTGGCGTCTTTCTCCCAATCACTGCAAGCGGGGCTCGCATGGCCGCCTCACTCAGCGCGATTATATCCCCCGCCCGCTTGGCGGTTTCCTCCCAATCGCTGCAAGCGGGACCCAGATGGTCGCCTCGCTCAGCATGGACGGGCGCGCGTGCACTCATCAGGCCTGAAGACCGACGCCGCCGCACGTCCCATCACGGCAGGCGCCTCTGTCGCACCTCTGCCGCAAATAAATACTGACAGCCGGCAACTTGGGCTGGAATATGCCCCGACGGCCCAGAGAGTTCGAAGGCTGGCCCAGCGAACGGGTTCGACAGCCGCTCAGGGCGAAAGTATAGCGAGGGGTGGAGAAAGATGGGCTCGCTAACGGCCAGTACCCTGGTACTCGAGCGCCAAGGGCATCACGATCCACGTTCGAGTCCTGGTTCGAACCGGCCCATGGATATTTCACTGCAGAATGGCAATGAGCCCTCGGAGCCTATCGAACGGCAGGGTACCAGATTGGGACGGCAACCAGGAAGATTTGTGACACCCCAGGTGTCACTTAAAAAAAGTCACCGGCAAATCGTAAACCCTAAAAAGAAATTTTTGCACTTTTTGAGCAAAACTAGCACGTGAACTAATGAGCAATGCTGCTTAAAACACTTCCATTAACCTAGATAACAATTTCAATAATTTAAGTTTGAACACTTTCGCCAAACAGGGGCCCTCAGCTCTACAGTACATAGTCATTACCACCAGATAAGAATTCACACTCCAATTCAATACCCTAATCCATAATTTTCACTCACTTTAAAGTAGATTCAATCATGGAAATAAAAGAAATATTATTTAAAATGCTTTAAAGGAACACTATGAAAAAGTTTGACAAACAACAGAGCATTTTAGCAAAGTCCGGAGAAATCTCAACTAACAGTGTCGAAATCTCGTTAACAGAAAGAATTCAAACCCTAACTCTTGACCATCAAAACTTCCACAGTACCCTAGCTATATTTTTTACATAGCAATTAAGTACACTTCAAAATAGAATTTTGGGAAATTATTCAAGATTTTTGGAAAAGATTTAGACCTCTTAAAAATTCACAGAAGCTATAATCAACCTAGAAATTCAAAAATTTTTAGAGGCCAAATCATGACTTGAACCTTAAATAAAAAGTGTTTCAAATAAATTCTTGAGCTTGTACAAAAATTTTCAAAATTTTTCGAGCTCGGGAAGTGTGCCGATTGATTGAATTACCTTCCAGCCTTAATGAAAAAGAAAAGAAAAAATAATCAAACTGTTGCCGGGCGGGCTACAGTGACCGCCCGCCCGACAACAGGGGCGCGCAGCCGCCCGGCCACGCCCGGCCGACACGGCCGTTTCCTCAGCGCACGTCGCTTTTACTCCGTGCCGGCGTCCGCTCCTCACCCTCCTCACTCACTCGTCCTCTTCTCTCTCTAGCTCTCTCTCTCTCTCTTTGACTCGCCGCCGTCTTCTTCCTCTGCCCGAGCCCGAGCCGCCCGGCGCCGCCCACTGCACCGGCCTCCAAACCCCCCCTGTCCCTACTCTCCCCTATCCCCGGCCCCCTTTAAATTGGCGCAAATCCTCCCCAATTTCCCCCCTCCATTCCTTTCTCCCCCCCCCCACCCCCATGCGCGCGAGATTCTCCCCGGCCGCCACCAACTCCATTGCCGCGCCCCCGAGGTGAAATCCGCCCCCGACTCAATTTCAATCAAATTCCTCCACCCAATCAGTTCCTCCCCACCCCGTGAAGCTCACAGAACCCTCAATCCTCCGAAGTCGAGCCACCTCGCCGGAATTTCATCGATCGCCGCCGCCCCGAGGCACCCCCACGGTGAGACCCCCTCTGCCGTGCCCAACCTTGATGAATACCATGTTGCCGAGCTTCGTCATGTCGTGTGGATCATGAAAAGCCAAGGTTCGACGGCCGGCGACCACCCATCGTCGGGAATTGGCCGCCGGAGCTCGTCGGAGGCTGTGCCCTGTTTTTCCTTTTTCCTATTTAATTTCCAGATTATTGCTCTATTTTTCTAAAATCCCTAGAAATTCACAGGAAGATCCAAAAATGCCAAACCAAAATTTGTTAGAAACCTCATGAAAAGTACTAATTTTCTGTTAAAGAACTTTTTAGCAAATGACCAAAAATTTGCAGAATTAATTAGAAACACTCCTTTCTGTTTTTGAATTTTAAATTGCATTATAGAGAAATGCTAGGGCTAACCTTTGATCCACAAGTGCACCATAGTACTACACACCCTCTGGAAATTTATGAAGATTTTAGGAACAAGAAATGGCATCTAACCCTATTAAATAACCTCAATCTGCCTAGTTTAAATACCATTTTCTAAAGTACATTGTAAAAGTTATTTATAAGGTTAGATCCAAAAAGAAAAGTTGTAGATCTGGTGCTCAGGAATGCTCACATAAAGTTTCATAATTTTATTCTAATGTTTACTAGTGTATTCTGATTTTATAAGATCTAAAAACAGGAACTTTGATGAATTTTTTATAAAATATAGAAAATTCATCTAGGCCCACCCAAAGCCCAAAATGCTTATGCCAGGAAGTACTACCAACTAAAAATAATATTGAAGAAGAATTAAAATCTTCATTTTTAACCCTAGTTAATAGCCGAAGTAAATAAATAATATTAACGATGAAAAGTGTCGAAGTAACTTAACTAGAGTTGAAGTTGATGAACATACCAACTAAAAGTCACCTCAGGAGAGTTGAATAGATTTCTTAAAACATCGTTCACAGATTACGCATTTAATTTAATCAACGGCGTCGAGTAATTAGGGTTAACCCTAATTCTGGGCGTCGCTAATCTAAACCCTAGGTCACTATTGATAATAACAATAAGTTTCTTTTTCGTTGAACTTATCATAATTCTACTGTATCATGTAGATTCTAACGCTCACGAAGTAGCTGCGGATCCAAGTTCCTCGACCCGCCGAAGAAGTCGACATCAACTCAGAAGAACCAGGCAAGCCCCGGTGCACAACCGAAGTTTAAAGTTTTACTTTTATAACTAAGTGTTTCTTGTTTGTGCATTAAATACTAGGAGTTGATTGAAATCATAGTTGCATTGTTTCCATAGGAAAACCCTAACGGTAGTTGGTATAGACACCCCTTAGTCTGCTATGCTTAGTAGGTATTGCCGGTAGAAGTCGAGCAGAGTGGACGCTGCTCACGAAAGGATAGGTTGCTGATTGAAACTATTTCATGAGATGGGCCACACTAATGTGAATCAGTAAGAAGATAAAAGTTTGAGGGTCAGACAGGATACAAAGTAGGTCAGCGACTGGACTGGGTCCAGGGTAACCGTAGACTTGTCTGATCCGTGTGGTCCGAGACTGATCGAGTGTTGAATGTACTGGTCGTATGCTGGGTGTTATGGGCCCAGTAAACCTACGTAGCCTAGTGATTGCAACGTCGAACCTGCCCTACGGTGTCTGACTAGGGAGAGATCTGGGGTGGGCAGCGTGGGAACTCCACGGAAACCGTCTGGGACGTGTTGTCTGGTGGGACGCGGTGCTGTTAAGGCAGGCGTAGGAGGGAATTAACGTTGCAGGAGCTGGTGTGAACGGTTGCCACGTGCGAGTCTGGGACACGCACGTGTCGTACGGTCAGGTTTCCCCCTGCAGGATATAAAATCGTTTCGAACCGCTGTCGCTCCCAGTTAGTGAGCATGCTCGTGAAACGCACCACATTTTAGTAAATAGGTTGAGACACCATGAGAATGAATTATGAATATTAATATTGCTATTGTTGATTCTGTTATGTTTGCTTAGCTCAGTGCTAACTAAATTTATTTTCTAATCACTTAATCTGATGCTAAAACTTGACAAGAGTAGTATAGGCTTGCGAGTCCTTTTGCAAGTAAACCCTCCCGAGTCAGCCTTCATGTCTAGGAGTCGGCTGTAGTCAGTCACTTTTGTCGGGTAAGTCTTGCTGAGCTTCTTAGAAGCTCACGCGTTAGCGTTTTGTGGTTTTCAGGCGCCGTCATGCAGGAACCAGCAGGTAGCTTCCATTGGGAGGAGCCTTCCCTCGAGTTTGGGAACCTCCAGTGGGAGTTGTGCGAGTCGCCGCAATGAATATTGAAGTGGCTAGTAGCATGACGCCCGTGGGCACGGCGCGTGCTTTTGCTTAAGTCCGAGTGTCGGAGTTGTAATAGTTCTAGTCTTTCGCTGTTATCGTTTTCAAAACTACGTACTCTGAAACAACGTAAATATTTAACTTTAAATTTAAGAACCAATGATGTATTAAGTTCCCTCTTCTTATAAATTATTGCTGTTTATCTCTGCCTATGTTGTATCGTGTGTACGCTCGCTTCGCCGAGCGTTGCCCAACAAGATCTTGGCTTAACGATTGACCAGATCCGTCCCGAGACGAGGTTTTCTGGGGGGTCGTGTCAAGATTGAAGTCGACCACCAGCTGGTCCGTCGAGGTCCCCCGAAGGGACCCCAGGGCTTCACTCGAACTCTCCCGTTAGCAGCTCGACGAGCGCCACGCTTTGGCCCCCGCGGTAAAGCGTGGTCCGGCTCAACCTCCTCGTCCGACGAACGGACGCGCAGTAGGGATGATAAAAATCGAACCGTGTCCACGAACGAACCACCGCAACGAGTGGAGGTCTCGGGGAACGGAATCGCAAAAGGAGATCCAATACGGGATCGCAGAACTTGTTGACTCGATAAGGCAGAAAGCGAGCCTACTCTCATAAGTCTTCCTCTCCCGATTTGAGTGACCCCTGACCCCCTTTCGCGTAGAGATCAGGCCTCACTCGGGGGCTACTGTCGAGGGTCAATACCAGAGGTAATTAACCTTAATGACACACGGCCTTAACAACACGATTAAGGCAGGAACGATCTTCGCCTCGACCGACCCTCATGTCATGCGGACATCCGATGGGCCGGGTCCACAGGCAATCTCCGCCTCGCCCAACCCTCCCAGGGAGGGGTCGGATCCTCCGTAGCACGGTCGGCGCGCTCGACCCATCCGCGTCAGGGTCAGGAGATTGCATCTCCGCCTCGCCCGACCCCAGGGTCGAGCGAACCGCCCACCACTCCGCGAGTAGGCAGGGTAGTAGCGGTTGGACAATAAATGCCTGCCACTCCCACGCCCGCTGACGGAAGGAGCCATCGATTACTCGAGCAAGTGGGTGATAAATGCACACGACATGCACCGGCCAAAGGACGGGCACTGCTGCTACAGCTCCTGTCAGAAGCCCACCTCTCCCTTGTGACAGGACGTCTCCGAGCGATGGCCACGACGACGGCGCCACTCCGTCGACCACCAACAGAAGCCGCTCCCCCATACGGACGGGACGTCCACGATTGACAACACTCACCACGCCACCGAACAAGAAGGGCACCGCTATGTTGATGGCGTCACCCACAGCGACGAAGCCCAACTTGGGCGCACGGTCAGGACCGCCGACACGCCATGAACCCGGGACTCCCTTCTCACGGTATAAAAGGAGGAAGAGCCGGGGCATCGAGGAGAGAGCAATCTAAAATCGAAACACAAGCCATCCCCGTAGAAAAGAACAATGAACACCTTCTCCACGTTCACGTTTTTCATCCAGAGACTTGGGAAGCCTTCCCTCTCTCACCCGTTTGTAACCCCTACTACAAACAAGTCGCGAGTAACACGAACAGCTCAAAACTGGACGTAGGGCCTCATTGCCCGAACCAGCATAATTCCTTGTGTCCTCTCGTGAACCATCGGAACCCCAAAATGCGCATCCCACGATAAAAGTACTAGTCGGCAGTAACAAACACCGACAGAAAATATGACACATGACTATTGGTAAGGAAAGCTAAAAGCTATAGGGTCAGACAGGGTTCAAAGTAGGTCGACAACTGGACTAGGTCCAGGGTGGCCGTAGTCTTGTCTAATCCGTGTGGTCTGAGTCTGATCGAGCATTGAATGTATTGGTCCTATGCTGGGTATAATGGGGCCTAGTAAACCTACGTAGCATAGTGATTGTAAAGTAGAACCTGCCCTACGGTGTTTGATTCGGAGGCGATCTGGGGTGGGCAGTTGTGGGAACTCTACAGAAACCGTCCGGAACGTGTGTTCTTGTGGGATGCGGCACTGCTAAGGCAGGCAATAGAGGGAATTAACTTTGCAGGATCTGGTGTGAACGGTTGCCACGTGCGGTCTGGGACGCGCACGTGTCATATGATTAGGTTATCCCTGCAGGTGTAAATCGGTTCGAATCGCTGTCGCTCCCAGTTTGAGAGTTTGCTTGTGAAACGCACCACATCATACTTAATTAAAATGATGAGCTATAAGGATGATGACCGATATATGATGATTATTATCTATTGTTCTATTATGATTGTCTAGATCAGTGCAGACTAAAGTTATGATTCTAAAGTTATGATTCTAAGGACTTAACCTGAGCTAAAACTCGATCAAGATTAGTTCAGGTAATGTGGGTCCTTTTTGCAAGGTAAACCTACCCTAAGTCAGTCAGCATGTCTAGGTGTTGGCTGTAAATAGCCAATTTGACGGCTCAGTCTTGTTGAGCTTCTCACAAGCTCATGCTTTGCGAATACGTGGTTTTCAGGCGCCGACGCGTATACTCAGGATGATAGTTACCAATGGGAAGAACCTCGTCCGGAGTTCGGGAACCTTCAGTGGGAACGTTACGATTCGCCGTAGTAAATGTTGTGTGGCTAGTAGTATGGTGCCCCTGGACAAGGCCCCTACTTTTGCTTAATTATGAGAGTCGGAGTCTGTACCTCGTTTCAAGTTTTCCGCTGTATTTGTGTTTTTAAAAACTCCGTTCGTACTCTATGATGTAAGACAAAATTTCAAGTTATGAAATCATGGTGTATTAAATCCTTTTATCCTATAAAAAATTATTGTTTATCCTACCTGTGTTGTACCCATGTGTATGCTCGCTTCGCCGAGCATTGCCCAACAGGGTCCTGATGAGATGCGGGATCGGTCCCCGGACTGGGTTTTCTAGGGCAGGAGCGCGTCACAACTAAAAGACTACTTGATATAAGGATTTGAGGAGTCTTCTTTTAATCTCGCGCAACCCATTAGAGTCTAAATACCTTCTAGTAGAATAGCCATAACTCCTAGCTCAGAAGTCAAAAAGAGGTGCCGTTTGTTGGGTGTGAAAGTAGATTTGATGAACTTTCCAACCATGCAGAATACCCCAGCTGAAACGCAATTTTCTGAGTCGCCCAATCCATAGAATTTGAACCAACAACACGTAAACTATAAGTTCTAAGCACAGTTTCTTTCAGCCGGCTTCACTTTGAGAAAATCATTATTAAGCTATGTATATCCATATCAAAAGGGGAGGTGATTGGTGGTTGCAGATTGGGCAGGGTTCTCTGCATCTCGATATCACACACAGGTTGTGGGGGAAGGGACGGGCTCCTCACCACCGCCGCTGTCGTGGGCTCGTCAGTGAGACATCGTGCCAGTCGGTAGCCTTCTTTCGACGAGGATCTAGGAGGGGATTGGTGGTGTGACTCTACCTCGCGGGAAGATGATCTCAGATGTAATAAGGTCTTTTTAAGTCGGCTAATTTAAATTAGAAATGATTACTCAATATAATTCACTAATTTTAAGATTCGTGCTGTTTTTAAAAAAAAAAAGCTTCGCCGGAGCAGTTCTCATTGCCATAAAGAACACAATAAAGCCGATCACTCTATTACAATCAAAGAATAAATGAAACAACATGCTGACGACAAACATACTACAACGTCATCAGAATGAACAGCATGTGGCAACATGAGGTGTGTGTATGGTTATGGTATAGTGTGGTTGTTTTGTGGCCGAAAGCCGAAGCTAATCAAGTATATATGCCACTAGTTGACGACCCTGCAGTTCCTCCTGATCTCGCCGCCATTGGCGGCCGTTCTTGATCTCCATGGGCGGCCATCCTTGACCATGGCCCCTCACGAACTTGCTCCCCAGCTCCGGGGCGCCAGCGCGTTCTCGGGCACCTTCCTGGCCGTCTGTCTGGACGAGAGCAGCGTGGCGTCGGAGTTGAAGAGCACCCAGTGCCTGAGCACGTGCTTGTAGAACTGGTTGTCGAGCCTGTTGGGCGTGACGAAGTCCTGCGCCACGGTGGGGTCGTTGGTGAAGTTGGGGTTGGCCGGGCACTGCATGCACAGGGAGGCGGCGAGGACCGGGTCCCTTATCGGACGGCGTAGACGTGAAGACGAGGTTGGAGAAGGAGGAGCAGTGCGACCTGCCTGTGCTGTGTGAGCCGAGCAGCACGACGAGGTCGTCGGCGACGAGGCCCTTGGCCGCGAAGCTGGTTATTAGTTGAGAGAATTGAAGAACGGCGGCGGCAGGAATGCGAAGCGTCTCGTTCTCGAGGGACACCGCGGCCGTCGAGGCGGCTCCCGGGGAGCGCGTAGTCGATCTTGTACCCGCTGAGGAAGAATGAGGCGTCGCGGCCGGCAAACTGGACGATGTCGGCGCACGAGACCGCGCAGGGGCAGGCCCGCTCGAGCGCTGCCTTGGCCGCGTCGATCACCTCGAAGCCGCGCAGGCTCGGGAAGTTGGGCGGCCCAGCTTCTCCGGCCGGGGGTTCGCCGGCGTCGGGTCCAGCAGCACGGACGCGTCACAGCCCTGGACGAAGCAGTCGTGGAAGGCCATGCGGATGCGGCCGTCGCCAGTGCCCGGATTCCGGCGGATGGCCCTGGCGACGGCGTTCCTCACGATGTACTCCGCCTGGGGGCACCGCTGGTTGTTAGTACCCGTAGCTCAGCCCCTGCCCTGACGCCGCCGTGGTGGCAAGAAGAAGCAGCAGGCACGAGAGCCATGGTCACTGCACTAGCCATAGCAGCTCAATCTGGACGCTTCGATCAGAAGCTACTGCTGGTGCGAGTGCCAGAACGAGGCGCTGTGACTGTGAGCTAGAGTTATGTAGCTGCTGTGTGTTGGTTCTCCCTCGGCACCCGTACCCATATTTATACTACACCCCTGGGAGAAGTCAGAAAGGGTTGTTGGCCTCTCACAATGTCTTAACCTGGATATAAGCTTGTATTGGGAGCTCAAGAACATGCACTGCCTGTTGTCACATGCTGCTGGCACAACTGAAGTAAATACTATTCTCGAGCAAAGGGTGCGCTGGCTCTGTAAGTCTGTATCGATATATACCATCCATAGGCACGTACCGAACAATATTAGTACGGTAATTCTAAAAAGACAATATTTAGTACGGGATGAAATGTTTCTGCCGGCCGCAAGGTCAAATAGCTCTATTAGTAGTGCCACATGCGCCTACATTCCTCTATTAGTAGCGTCAGAGCGTCACACATCTATTCATATGCCCAACTGAAACATAATAGAAATTGGTATCCACATGCGTACGGAGAGACACACACGCCATGCATAAGGAGCTTCTAGTTTTCAGTATGACCAAGGAAATGGCTTTCATCTAGTCTAGCGATTTGAGCCCTTCGATCAAAATCCAACGGTCCAAGTGAGATCTGCCACTCAGTCTATCAATTTTATGAAGGAACCGACGTGTGCGTGCTGCGTGCGTGAGGAGGGAGAAGGAGGCACTGTCGATGGAGGAGGAAAGCTTCAGGAGCCCCGCTCAGGTCGCTGTACGCCGTTAGTTCATTTGGACTTGAATCAGCTGCTTCCTAACTTTTTGGATTTTTTTAGCTAACTAGAGAGAAAAAAAAGGCTGAGAGAAGCTCCCCCAAACAATGCTTTAATAAAGATCAGTAAGACTATAATTAATCATATACTTTTTATATTAGTGACTCAACTGGGACGACTGCTTTGAGATTGGTGTGGGTGGACACGTGATGTAAATTGAGCGGGAGTTGAACATGGGACAAGTCAATATTGAAAAGCAACTCATTAGTTCATTACTATTTCTGAGCAATTCGATCAAATTAACCCATCTAACAGCTCTCGGCTTTTTAAATAACAGGCTCAACATCTCTTAATCCTTTATATTTCAGCACCCTAATATAACATATTCAACATTTCTATCCAAAAAAGAAATATATTGACATAGCAACATCTAAATTGTTGAAGTGGTACATATGAATTTGGTGAACAAGTATATATTTAAAATATTGATAACAACAATAATTAAAATTTGAAACACAATGATTCGGGGCATTATGGTTTGAGGGAAAAATACATTTAACATTTAAAACATATTATTTTTCTCTCACTTTGAACCTGTCCTAATCCTAGGGCGACACGTAGCAGCATTGCAAGCCTCCATTTTTACTCGGTTGAATCACGTTCATTCGTCTGTTTTGCATGAAATCTCAGTCGGTGATGTATCGAGTGAATCTTTTGAGGACGAAAAGCATGCATGCAATGCAACGATTTTTGTGCCCCGGCCTTGTAATATAGTCAACCTGTAAATATGGCCCATGTTGGCCCACGAAGCCACAAACAACATTTGAAATAGTTGAACACTGAAATTTCTGAAAAAAAAAAATAGGATAGATGTAATTCATCTAGCTAATGCTAATAACAATGATACATTCCATATGAAATATATTTAACCAGTACGTTTGAAAATTTAATAAAAATGTTTGAATTTTAAGGTTTTTTTTTAAAAAATATCCATGTTCAATATCATGTCATATTGTAGGCATGAAATATAAACATGAAAACTTCAATCAAATTTTGGAAACTGGTTCTTCATAGATCGGTTGAACGATCTGGCATTGAAGTGAACGCTCGACACATGTTATTTGTGTGAAGTTACTTGGCGACCGACGTGGTAGTAAAAACACCCATAGAGTGCGACAAAATGATGCGGCGTCTAGAAATGTGAGATGGTCTCATTTCTAAATGTAAGAAATTTCTGAAAAAAAAATTGAAATTTGGAGCAAGACACTTCATTTAATGAAACCTTTTGCGAAGACTTATGTGGCGCAAAAACGGAACTATCTGGAGCGCCAACAAGGATTATTTACTCGAGATATTTGTTGGGTGTCTCTTTTCGGTTTTTTTTTTCCAAATATATGCGAAGGAATTTTGACATTGAAATAACCGGAAACAATTTGTTTCAGTTGGCCTACGGCCTGCCGCCACATGGCAATGGGCAGAGCCGTAGAGATGCTACAATAGCCAGCCGGACAAAAGGCCAAATCCCTTCTCGCGGCGCGTAAACGCATGCCCCCAGCAGATCCGGAAGTGACGTTGAGCCAACGAGGACGGAGGGGAGAGGGACCGCCGCCCCTGCCTGGCGCAAGAAAGGCATCGCGAACGGGCAGAGAAAACGGCCCTCCCCCCGCGCCCATCACGCACCGTCTTCTCTTGGCGAACGCACACTTGCCCATCACCAGCGCTCTCGCAAACGTCCAAGAAGAAAAGGCCGCTTCGCTCAGCAGCAGTCGTGTCATGGCCAGGAGCACAGTAATGTGTAGCAGTCCATCGTGCGTGTGACGGGTGTCCTACTAAACTAGCGGCTACGAACAAAGGACTATTATGAATTTTGACAATGACTATGGACGCTACACTAGTTTTCTCTTCAGATCGAGTGCCCTGGTGGCTGGTCGGTTGGTTTACCAGGAAAAACCACTATGCAGTTTCGATCGGGCATCTAAACCGTCCTCACGGAACATGCATGCGTGCTCGTGGTTCAACTCTTTCAATGAAACTACGCCACAGTATATACAGCATCCTCGAAAATAATAAAAAAAAAACTACACGAGTATATAGAATTGAATATAAAAAAGGAAACTATAAGCATCAAAACACGTAACGACGAGCGCACAAGGGGAATGAGGATCGAATTTCAACCTCCGAATTTTAATTGTTGTCACTGTTAATTATAAATTTAATTTATTATTAAAAATATTTAAAAGCATAACTTGTAATCAGTGCATTTGAGAGCTCCACGTCCTTGCTTGGAGTGTACTTATTTTTGAAAAATTTAGAAAATTATATACGTTGCGTGAAGGCACAACGTAAGCGTGATGAGGTTATACGCTATACAATAGGATCTTCTTTCTTTCAGTATTAGATTTCATAATCTAAGTTTTCAATCTCATAATCGATTACAATTTGGATCCTATTCAAAATGCAATGGTGGAATAAATTCCACAATCTCTAGGATGTGATCTTAGCAGCCTACCAAGTGATCAGCTGAGTGTAGTAATAGGATAGTTTGTGTTGATGTGTGGATGTGCTCCAGTAGTGTGAATGTGTGTACGTATACAGGTACTACCTCTTCTTTATCGGAGTTCAGAGTATAACAGATACCAGTACTTGTAATGCACTTTGACGAGTTTTGAAGTCTTCTAGAAGTTTTCAAATGTTTGAAGCATTAGTAAGACGAATCAAACATTATTTGGATTCTCAAGAATGTTCCTGAAATTCGTAAACTTCCACATCGGAAGCAGAGTTGGACGCAAAGAAGAACGAGTGGTCCCAGCGGCAGTGCCCCCACACCACAGGCAACCGAACGGCGGCCGGCGGGCACGGCCCTCTCATCTTCTTCTCCCCCTCCCCCCCTTCCAGAACGCTCTCCGCTTCTCCTGCCTCTCCTCCACCACCACCACCACCTTAACCTCCTCCCCGTCACGCGCGCCTCCGCGCTTCTCGCGCACCCCTTTCGCATTCCCCGCCACGGACATCGCAGCTTAGCGACTGAACCGGACCCAGGCACAATGCTCTGCAATCTCGCCGTGCGCGCCGCACCTCCACCGGCGGCCACTCATGCCACCAGCCGGTAACACGCGGCGCGCGACGGTGTGCCTCGGAATGCCGAGGAAGCCGGAGGAGAGGCGGGCCGCGGCTGCGGCGGCAGCGCCCGCTCAAGTTCCAGGACTCCTCGGCCGCGCCGGCCCTGAAGGCACCCCGCGCCGACGTCGGTGACGGTGCCGGGCGCTGGCGCCGCCGCGGTCCACGGCGGAACGGCGCGGGTCGCTACGGGAGATGCGGCGGGTCTGGTGGCTGTGCGGCCTCGGGTACTGGGTGCAGGGGTTCCGCTGCTTCCCGTGGCTGGCGCTCAACTTCCACCTCGCCCGCGGTCTCGGGCTCAGCCCCGCCGCCCTGCAGCTCGTGCAGAACGCCGGCAACCTCCCTCTCGTCGCCAAGCCGCTCTTTGGGGTCCCTCTCCGACGCCGTCTACATCGGCCGCGCCCACCGGCTCCCGTACGTCACCATCGGAGGTATGCAGCACCCACCTCCGCCTTCCCCGTCCAGCCGTTCGTTTCGTTTTTGATTTGTGTTCTTTGCGCATGGTTAGAACACGGGTCCCGTTTTGTTGATAATTCTGCTTGAACTGTCATTCAAAAACCCATGTCCAATTTAAGTTTCTGTAAGCGAAATGGAATCGCCATGTCTATGTCATTTTGTGACGGACCTGAACTGGCGATGAAAAATGAAATATGTGCAGCCGAAACCTTTGCATAGAGATTTGGCATCTTGCCTGAATGTTACTTTCTCCAATGTGTTCTGAGAAAATGAGAAATGATTTTATACAATTACCTATGAAAAATTCGAGGCCTATGAACACATTGAGAGCATCAGAGCGACGTTACGAATCACGTCTCCTTGAATTAGGGACGCTCAATACACTGTTGTTGTACAAGTGCTGCAGATTTCTTATTGGGTTGTGCGTCTAGCTGTAGCAAGCTGATTATCAGATACAGACATACAGTAACAACTTCAGGCAGTTTGAAGCTACTTCAATATTTGGTACTACATCACCATGGCTTCCTTATTCTGTGGGCAAGAGCATCTCTGCATCTGGCCTAATGCCTTTACTTGCTGTTACACTATTCTGGAAAGAAGAGTGCGTTTTAAGAAACTGCCATGTGCATATGACGCATGCAGCAGTACTCCCTGCCCCAGTGCGTGCTCCAAGTTTTTTGCTAGTCACACATTTTAAGCTTGCAAGTTTGTTAGTCTTACTGATTTCATTATTCTCCGGCACTGTTGCAGTGGCGTGTGATTTGCTCGCCAGTGAGCTTTGGTAAGATTTTGTTGTGAAAGAGTTCCCTTTTCTGTGGTGCCTTTGAGAATATTTTGAAGGAATTGATTGTATCTTTAGGACGACTTATCATTGAAAGCTACATATGTTAGATTTACCTTGGCTGTCCCATCAATGTTACCCAACTAAGTTGGCATTAGTGTATCAAATATCGTCCTTGGCCATTCTATGAAAGGAGCGGGCCTTTTTAGATGCATCTATAAAGCATATTGGCCATGTTTCCTTTATTAGTTATTAGACTTTCTAGCTATTTCCTTTATGTTACTTTGGTTCCCCTTCAGTCTTGATGACTGGGTAAATTTCAGCTTTAAACTTGACTTATTATGCTTCCAAAAATTAAATAAGAGGAAAAAAATGCTTAGGAGTTCTCAGCACTAAAGTGCACTAAGAAAATTCATTCCGTATATATTATGATACACATTATATTTAGAGGTTTATTTATTATTATACTGAATAAAGTAAAGCAATATGTTCTTTTTTGAGTACTTGAACTAATGATGGCTATTTTCAAGCATTACTGCAGCTTGCTGCTTGGGGAACACTTGCGATCATTCCGGTCACAAGTGACACGTTTCCAACACAAATGGCATGCATTCTCATTGGAAACTTAGGAGCATCTGTCACGGAAGTTGTCAGTGATGCTGTTGTCACAGAGTTCAGCAGAACACAGAAGGCTGGTGTACTACAATCATATGCATTCATAGCCCTGGCTGCGGGTTTCCCTACTAGGGAATTTGTCTGGCGGTTATGTGCTTCTCAAAACACAGGAACCTAAAATCATGTTCACGGCATTCTCAGTCCTCCTTGGCTTCCAACTAGCGGTTTCTCTGAGTACCAAAGAGACATTGCCAAGCTCTACAGGAAACTCTAGGAGTCGTCTTGTCACAAGCTCCTTGAGAGCCCAATCTTCACAAGCAATTCTCAAACTTGAAGATGGCAAATCAATGACGAAAGAATCTTTCGCCCTCTTATATGGATCATGACCTCTTTTGCCGTTGTGCCCCATCCTTTCTGGAACCATGTTCTGCTTTCAAACACAGTATCTGAAACTTGATCCATCGATTATTGGTCTATCAAAAGTCATGGGACAGCTCATGGTTCTCTCTCTAACTCTTCTCTACAATCGGTATCTTAAGAAAGTCCCATGAGGCGCTTAATCACTGGAGTTCAGACACTATATGCTTGCAGTCCTATCAGATTTAGTCCTTGTGAAACAGGTAAACCTTATATTTGGGATAACAAATGAGATCCACGTGCTTTGTTTCTCTGCACTAGCGGAAGCAATTGCACAGTTCAAGGTCCTGCCATTCTCGGTTTTGTGTCAAGTCTCTGCCCGGCTGGATGTGAAGGTTCCCTATTCGCCTTCTTCACATCTGGACTTGTCTTTTCAGCCATATTCAGTGGAATATTGGAGTTGGATTATCCACTCTAATTGGGTCTCTTCTCTTGACTACTCGAGCTTGCCGTTGGGTATTTTTGCTACAAAGTTTGGCTGCATTGTTACCATTGGGATGGATATCTTTTGTACCTGAAGAATGGACTGCCGATGGCCCTGTTGTAACTCAGAGATGATAAAAAGTTCTTAGGTAATGGTAGTATGTAGAGCAACATCCAGGCAACAACTAAGTTGGGTTAAGTGAATAGGTATACAGATCTTTTTTTCACTATAGCTATGCTAATTACTGTACAGCTGTATTGCAGCATAGCTCGTATGCCACCGGCTGAATATTAACAGAGTTACATTGATTTAGTTTTGTCTGATGAAAGCGAATTCATAAAAGAGGGGTTCTGCTTATCAAAACACTAATTGACTTGCTATTACATTATCCTCACAATCTTTTTACATGAATGCCTTTATCATATTTCTTGAAATATTTACTTAGATCGACTGAAGATTGATTGAAAAATCACAGAATTCAACTGGAATACCGGTGCAATCCAGCAAGCTAAAACATGAACCGAAAGAACAAAGCAAGCAGAGCTAATGACACTTTGCATGGAAATGCAGTTTATTCATCCACATGATATGTTACTACCATAATAATACAAAATATAGGCCTTTAAAAAGGAATTTCAATAAAAAGTAGAGAGAAATGCATGAGTAACCATTGAACTTATCCCACCATTTTAGTATGACCATTGTACTCACAATTATAATTTTATGGTCACTAAACTTGCTGATCTACTTTTTTTTTTATGATGTGTCACGTATTGATGCAGTGGAGTTTGGTTTAATAGTCATAATTGTTTTATAAGAATGGCTACTTATACATTTACTCACAAGTAAAAAGATATTATAATCTTGTAAATCTACAGGAATTTAAGGATTTACCAATCATTTCTTCAAAGAACAATTTGGGCCTCTTCTGGCCCATCTTTCCTAATGTGGCCTGTATAATAAAAGGGTATTCGCCAATCGCACCGGCTAATCCAAGGGTGGTACCGTTGGGTGTTTGGATGATCGCACATATCTTAGCCTAACTCGTAGTATGCAACAACCGGCTGATTGTTATCAATATGGCTTTGGTCTGGCTCCCTAGGTTATTAACAATCTTGGAAGTGTTGAGTTGTCTTTCACAAGTGTCGTTTGCTACACTAGCACCCCACATCTCTTATTGCTAAACTTTGCTAATAATTAGGGAGATACTATTTTCAGTCGGCTGATTTTAAAGAAAATTCAGTCTACGAATCACAGCTGTCCGATTCTAGATCCGATGGTCCACGGCGTGTTTTCCACCGCGTGCCCGCGCTGCCCGGGATGCCACGCCTGCTTCTATGTGTCGAGAAGGCCGACAACCCGACCCTAACGCTTGCACATGTCTGCGCTCTGCCATTGCCGCAGCGCACTGCCGCTGCGCGCCCCTAGAGGCGGGCATGGACTGAAGATTGAAATCGATTGAGAAACAAGATTTTCATAATAATTAGGCCTCCTTTGGATTGGAGGATTTTAAAACGTAAAAACAAAAAAAAACATAGGAATAGAAAAGGAATGCACCTGCAAAACAGATGATTGAAAAACGGAGAAATTTATTAGTTGGATGTTTGGATGGACATAGGAAAAATATAGGAATATTTAGAGGACATGTGGGTAACTAATCATCACCTAAATTGATATTGCACTGCTTCGGTATTATCAACCGACGGAGCATGTGGCTAATGGCAGGAATTTGCCTCGAATTTACGCGAGGTGACAGAAAAAAGAGGTCGGAGTGGATTGTTGTTTCCCTGTAAAAGTTGAGCCATAGGAAACTTTCCTACGTTTTTCCTCCGGTCGATGCCTACAATCCAAAGACATCTACGGTGCTCATTTCTTAAGATTGTGAATTCCTATATTTTTTCTTTGGAAATCCTTCCATCCAAAGGAGGCCTTAATGTGGTAAAAAAATCGCTAACCACACCTTTAATAAAATCGGACCATGTGGTGGTGCGACCAAACCATTCATCGCAGATGTTAAGCCCATTGCAACCTTTAGCCAAATTAAAGCAGAAACTGAATTGTTGGAGGCTTGGAACTATAGTTGGAAACAGTTCCAACCTACGATGGTGACTCAGTCCTTCACAATCAGCGCCCAGAAAAAAAAAATCCTTGTCGGTGCGTGAACAGGGGGCATTACAGTACTAGTATATAATTTTTGCGTAAGGAATATCCAAAACTATCAATGAACTGCAGGTAGCAGTAGCAGGATGTCCGATATATGGAGCCTTTGATGTCATCGTTAAATCTTCGTAAATTGTTGGTACAGATGAGTTCCCGAAGCTGCTGCTGAGATGTCAATGCTCATTGTTGCTCGATAACGAGCGCAACAGGTCGTTTTCTTCCCACAAGGGCGGAATGTGCAGAAGTTTCTCCACAAGAACCATTGAGCTTCTCCAGAAAACAAGTTAGAAAACTATCACTGAAAAAATGCAGAACATCTGACGGGGACAGAATGAGGAGTACGAATTTCAAAAAACCTACATTTTTTCTAAAAATATATTTTCCAAAAAATTTAAAAAATATGTCTTTTGTTGGATCCCAATTTGTTAGATTAATCTTAAGGAAAATAATGATTTAAACTAATTTGAAAAAAGAGTTACGGTTTAGTAGGAAAATTAATTATAAAATTCAATACTCCCTCCGGTGTAAAAAAGAACGTAATTTAGGACAAGGTTCTGGTAAACATTAGGAATATAAATCATAAATAATTTTTAAATTATTATGTTTGAAAATATAAAAAATTATATGAGTAGATTCATCTTAGAGACCGTGTCATTGTTCTAAACTACTTTTTTTTTATACTGGAGGGAGTATAAACGAAGTGATAAGTGTCATCACCAGAATTGGCCACATCTCCTAAAATGCTCTCCTTGCAGTAATTCTTTCTTGGAACAATTGGTGTTCACAACTGAAACATTCGATAATTGTGATGGAAATTTCAGAAATTAAAAAAAAATCTAAATTTCTTTTTCAAATAATTCAATTTTTAAGAAAAAATATGTCTTATTATATCTCATTTTGTTAGATCAATATTAAGAAAAACAATGATTAAAACAAATTCAAAAACAGTTATAATTTAGTAGAAAAATCAATTTAAAATTAAATATAAAAGAAGTGACATGATTCGTCAAGTGAATCAGCCACCTCCCAAAATTCTTGCAGCAATTCTCTAGAATATTACTAGCCTAGTGTTTTGTTGGAAGCTTTGGACTTTGGTGGTCCACTATTTTAACACGTTAAGAGTGCTATGGGCGTTTGTCCATCCGGCAACCACGTCCTAGCTGCGCCATTGGTTGCAACTTGATGAGTATTTCCTCTGTTAGTTTGATGGGTTGATTCTTTTAGTTTTTTCACCACGTGCCTTATTAAAAAATATAGTAAATTGTTTTAAAAAGTATGATATTATTTTATTATCACAACTAATTATTATATTAGTAAATACATTTTAATATAGAACTATTTATAACTTTCTATATTTAATAAATTTTGTTAATAAGATGAATGTGTAAGGATCAAGACACCAAGAAAAGAGGGGTTCAATTAGTATGAATGAACACAAAAGTTTCACAACGTTCACAAAGCGTGGCCCTATGCAAATCTAGTAGCTAAGAAATCTATCATACTAGTGACAACATAAGAGCAAGAGCACAAACTAGCACGATAACTACCAAGAAAGAAACGAAACGACAAACAATGTATGCAATTCTAAAAGGTAAGTAACAACAACAAGCTAGAATGGTTGACGTGCCGATATTTTTTTCGAGGTATGGCACCTCTTCTAGTCTTCATTGGACCACTCTCGTCAGTCCGGTCCCTTCCGCCGTTTCTGAAATGGTGTCTCCCATTGTGCGTCTCACTCCTTGAGTGAAGACACGGACGACCTCCACTGCCCTAAGCAACATCTTATTTTTTTCAGATACAAGCCTCTAGCTTGCTCTCTCCTTGATGTCCCTTTGAACGGAGGGCTCAAAACTGTGTACAAACTTGTGTAGTCTTCCACAATCTTCATGGAAGCTCAACATCAAATCCTAATCGGTCTAGTCTAGAGGTGGATGAAAAACTATTGTTACTCTCCCACTAGCACTCAAAGATCTTAGCTTGTATGCCTAGTGCTTCTCCCATTGACTTCTTGGCTATCCTTGGGTTTCTCAGGTGTTCCACTAGCGAAAAGTCTTGCAAGAACCGAGGGAAGCAGCTATTTATAGGGACAACCACCCCAACTAGCCGTTACCCAAAAGTTGCTCTGCGCGACAGTCATCGTCCTATCCACCGTCCTTGGACGGTGACCATATTGTTGTCCTGGACGATGACTGTTTCTTCTAAAAAACCTCTAGAACAGGTCTTCTAGAATATTGGACGGTGACACCGCCGTCGTGGATAGTGACTCCATCACAATGATCATAATTCAAACATGTCAAAAACCCTAGATTGGACGGTGAAACTGTTGTCCTGGACAGTGACTGTTTCTTCTTGAGGTCCTCTGTCCTGGACCAAATTTCAGCTCTTTGGGATAACTAGATGGTGACCCTGCCATTCTAGACTGTGACTTCTTCCTGAACTCGTCCGCTAATCAAGTCTCTGAGCAAACTGGACCGTGACCCCACCGTCTTGGACGGTTACTAGATCTTCATCTACCTGAATGATTTTCTCATTTGGCTACCATTCGAGAAAGCTGGACGGTGATTGTGGCTAAAGCTGATACTGGTTCTTCTCGTAGCATTTTGCTCTCCAAGCATCACCCACTTCACTTCTTGGGCTTCTCTGAGGTCTTCTAGTTCTGTGGAACCTTCACATGGGTTGTTCATTCACCTCTACACTAGCAAGACGTAGCAAGACATTCCAACCCTTCTTAAATAGTATCGATTTTTTCTATGGACTCAAAACCTAGCAAAAAAAGCTCTAAGCATGATCTCTATGCTCCAAGTTCTTGATCCATCGTTTAACCATGCACAGCTTTTTGAGTTGCTTCAAGGGTTCATCCTTGTGTTGTCATCAATGAAGCCGAGGTACATTGCTCACATGATTGTCCATAGAAGTAGGACCTTCATTCAAGCACAAGTAAGGTCATGTTCATTTAATCAAATCATTAATACCTTTGAGAACAATGATAATGAAGCTAACATCTGATAAAAAAAATAGTCATGAATCTAACAGAATGGTCAATATGACACTAAAATCAAATGATTCAAATATTTTAAAAAGAAGAGAGTAGTTAAATTTATTGACTAGATTAATAATAAGTTTTATATTATTGGCATGGCTTATGGGTTATATTACCTCATTATTATAATGTTTTTGTTTTATAAATACATGCTGCATGAGAGACCCCTGCACTGTGAGATGTAACACCTAAGGTCGATAAGAGGACGAAACTGACCTATGTTCATGTTGTTCGATACAACCTTTCACAACTGTGAAAACGTTTTGTATTTGGTCAAAAATATTTGTGCGTAAAAGTATATAGACCAATCTTCATTTAATATTAGTGCATATAAATTAATGATGAAAGAAAAAAAATGTAAGATGCAATCAACAAAATACACTGCTCCTATCTGTAGGTTACATGTAATAGAAATTATTTATTCCTTAGTTTGTTTCTAAATTTTTTAAGCTAAAAAGTAATTATATTAAGTCTGTAGGCGATTACATCTTCATTTTACAATGAAAAAAAGAATTATAAAAATACATTTATGTACTAACGTACATATTTATAGTGGTAGTATATTGTAACTCTAAGCTCTCAATCCAATTTATTTGAAGATTCAATTAGAAGGTCGTACAAAGCAAACTCTCATACAGAAAAACATAGTAGTGTCTAATAAACTACTACTCCCTCCAGGCCGGAAATACAGCTCGTTCTGAAGTGGAGTCGAGTTTGCACAAAGAAACTTGTTTTGGTGCCCCGTGTGGACATTTACCGCTGCCGTTTCGGTTCTTCGTTTGTTTTCAAGGTTATTTTCATGTTGCCTAGTTCTCGTTTCCAACTCGCCATAGGTGTGCTAACTCGTGAGAGCGAGCTTCTCGGTCTCGTCGTGC
>LFJQ01000469.1:0-26502 GCA_001182835.1 Oropetium thomaeum
CGGGCTCCGTAATGATCTCTAATTGCTTGGGTAGATCTCGCTTGCTCCTGTGTTTCTTGATTTGTAAGTGCAAACAGGACGGACCTCAAATCTATCTCTTCGATTAGGTCAAAATTTGTCAAAGGTGACTTTCTCTGAATTGTTCTGTCAGATTATGTGATGTTTTTGAGTCATTTTGCGTTGCTCGTGCGGTCGTGCCTAATAAATATTCATGGTAGACAGTACTATTAGAGTATTAGTTGACGTAATTATATATGTGTTCTAGTTCAAGGTGTAATCACCCTTAATAAGATTTTGTTTTTAAGTCTGCTGTTTCTGGAATGGCAATGGCCAATGCGACATTTTCTGTTTATGGTTTGCCGTAAGGCCAATTGATACATCTGCCAAATCTACTTGCATTTGATTATACTCTTAGAAATACACGGACTTCAGATTTTGTTCGGGATATAGTTCACAATAATACAACAATGATAATAACAAAGCCTTTTTAATCTGGATTTTGTTGGGGACATAGTCCACAATAATACACAATGACAATAACAAATCTTTTTTAATCCCAAGCAAGTTGGGGTAAACTAGAGATGAAACCGACAATAACAAACATAGGAGCCAAAGCAAAAGCACAAGGAGAAAGCAAGAACAAAAAAATACAACAACAACACAACAACAATCAAGCCTTTTAGTCCCAAACAAGTTGGGGTAGGCTAGAGACGAAACAAAAGAGACCCATACAAACAAGATCTGAAGAAAACAGAGGACTAAAAAATGAAAGACCGTGAAAACCAACCAACCAAAGAAAAGTGATGAAACGAAAAAAATGTAAAATAAAATGAAGCACCCAAACAATAGCAACCAATGCAAGAGCAATGACAAACTAAAATAAAAAGAGAAAAATGTTAAAAAGAAAACAAATCAAGGTTCTGGTACGTGTATCACTAGTTTTCATAAATTTCATCTACGGCTAACTCCTTAGCGATATTCAATCCTTCAATTCCCTTTTTACGGACTCCTCCATGTCAAGTTTGGTCTTCCTCTACCTCAATTCACGTTGTTGGGCGCCTTTATTCCGGTACATACTGGTTCGTCTTACGGCCTCCGGTGGATATGTCCATACCATCCCAAATGAGAAAAAAAATAGACCAAAACGTTAAGAAGGAAGCCAAAAAAATCCATGTTGTATTGCTTTTTTTCCATGCTCTCCAATCTACGGCAAGCTCCTTGACGATATTCCGAACCAATCCTTCATGTCCCTCTTCAAAGAATCCTCACAAATTTATTTTGGTCTTCCTTTCCCTCTCTTGCTTCTTGAGGGCTCCTTTGAATATATCTAAATCATCTCAAACTATGTTGTTGTGCTAACTTCTCGTCAACTGGTGCCACCTCCAATCTGTCTTGTATATATCGTTATTTCAGACTGGATCTCTTCATTTGTGGCCACAAATCCATCACAATAAAGACATACTGCTATGTTTAGTTGGTGAACATGTTGTATTTTAGTAGATTAATATTCTAGTCCATATAACATGGGATGGGATCGCTATCCTATAGAATTTAACTTTTAGTGTGATGTAGGGCTGGATATTGAGCCGGCTCGGCTCGGATTAGGATAATAAGCTGATTCAAGCTGGCTCGTTAGTTCTAATGAGCTAGAAACCTAGCTCGGCTCGTAGGAGCTCGAGCCGGCTCATTTGGCTCGTGGGCTAGGGAAAAAACGACAAAAAACAACAATCGCAAATTCGCAATCGGCTAGTACATGCTGTTCTCGTGGCCGTAGGTAGAGGCAATGCGACCGGCGGTGACCAGGTGCGTAAGCGTATGTTGTGCGCGCATGTCCTGACGTTGGTGGCCGTAGGCTGCATTGCTCCACCGGTGCATGCATGAGAAGGAGGCGTGCGTGTGGCTTGCCCCTGCTGCTGCCGGCTGGCTTCGCGCCTACGTGTGAGTGTGTGAGAGAGACGTGGCAGTCATGTGCGCGTGTGGAGGGCTTGGGCTACTGCTGGCTACCGCTGCCGCTGGTTGTGGCATTGTGCTGCGGCCACTTGGTGCTTCCTCTGCGCACTGTGTTTAGGGTTAGGAATTAGGAAGTGTCTTTACTATTTAGGCTGAGGGTGCTGTGGTTTGCTTGGGCTTCGCTAGTTGGGCCGCGCGGTGTGGGTTGTGCTGGGTGCGCTGGACGTAGCACGGCTCGGTTGACTTGCAAGCCGGCTCATGAGCTGGTTTGAGCTAGCTCGTTAGGCTAGCAAGCTAAAAACTTGCCTCGGCTTGGCTCGTTAGGATAACGAGTCAAGTGAGCTAACGAGCTTCATGTTATATGCCCAGGCCTAATGTCATGTTGGATTAGGATACCCTTTAGTGTCATGAAGGATACCAGAACTTTGGTGCCACTTGAAATATCTGATTTAATTCTACGACTAAAACATTTTCATCAATGTCCCCATCATTCTACAGTATAATCACCAGGCTTATTAGTGAAATGAAATTTGAACAGTGCCTATACTTGATGGTACTCCCTCAATCGCTTTTTTTGTCACCATCTACTTCAGTCGATCATTCGTCTAATTTAAAAATGTATGAGAAATATCATATGTTTTGTTATGAATTGATTTATCACTAAAGGTTTTGAAACATGATTTTTAATTTTACATATTTGACTTAATTTTTTTGAATAAGACGAATTGTCAAAATTGATCAAAGTCAGCGATGACAGGAAAAAAAAACAGAGTGTGTACTTAATTAGGATTTATTGTTGTATATTACCCATTTTGTTAAAATATTGTAACTTCCATTGCCGACAACTCTTTCAGTTATATAATTCATTGCAATAGGATACCTTGTTTTTGTTGTTTGTGGGTGTTGTCTTCATATGATGTTCATTCATTTATCCATTTTGTCACTATTGTATATTTTATGGTATTGTCATGCTTAGTTGTGAGAAATGAGGACAGTTTTTAATTTGTGGTCCTGGTGAAGGTGAAGATGACACTAAAGAACTTTTTTCTTGGAAGGAATGATCTATACCTTCTTCAAATTGACACTGCCAAGGTAATATAGTTACTCTTATCTCAGCTTGTCAATTTTGAACAATTATAGAATTTGTATATGCACTTGGAAGTTGGAACATACTCATAATTGAATAATCAGATAAACTAACAAAAAGTATTATGTGTTGATATTTTTGTTGTGATTTGCTCTCTTATTTCATGGTTAAGTATGATTTGTCATGGGCTACGAAATATTATCAAATAGTAACATTTATATCTAGTAATGAAATTTCACATGGCCATTCATTGTTTTTCTTGTTTATCTTAGCTTGCAGATGGGCTAATTTATGAGTCAAGCGATGGTAGTAACTACTTTCCTCATTTCTATGGCCCTGATCAAAGCTTTGCACCTCTTCAACTAGATGCGGTTGTAAGGCTGACAAAATAGAGCTCATAAACAATGATTTTACTTGCAATGCGTTTGATGGCAGTGATTGTGTGCTAAGTAGCTGTCCTGCTTTTATAACAATTTATTTGATATCTCTGCCCTAAAAGCATTCTAAACTTTCATATTCAAAAAGTTATATGTTAGAATGAAAAGTAATGGTGTCCAGCATTATGGGGTTGGTTATCCAGTACCTATTATGCGTTTGAAAACTTTTAAGTAGAATTTACCATAACTATCTTGATCTTGAATTAAACAATGAGTGTCTAGATTTTATGTCATGTGATGACCATTGACCAGTACATTCAACATGCCTTTGTTCTGGACTGAAATAAAATACTTAGGAACTGCTCTATGCAATGTTTCTTGGTTATGTGACATCAGTGTATTGAATAGTATAAACAAAAGTAAATGCTCTACATTACCATGGGCTATGGAACTGACAATAAAATCAGAATGAAAATAACTATTCAACATATGCCTTATAGAATCTGGTTCTCCAGCTTCATATTTAGCAACTATATATTTATGTACTCATGCTTCATTTTTTGTGAGGAAGATAAATTTCCTTTTGTTAACATATTGTATTTAATCATAATATATTCTCCAGTATTTCTGGGATGTGACCACGACCCTTGAATGCAGCTTTTGTTGGGTATGATTATCTTCTACGCATTCATTTTTTATGTAAGGATGTTCTGAACCTTTAAATGAACCATAGTCTAATACGCTACAGATAGTGAAACTAAATATTCACATTTTAATGAATTAATTCCTTAGGAATTAAACTTCCCAAAACGTTTTTCTCAAAGTAGTAATGCAGTAATGCCAAAATTTCTTTGGTTGCTTTTATAAACTGGAGCATTAAATGATTACTACCTCTATTTTCTTATTTGACACCTTTTAGTACAAATCTGTACTAGAAAGCGTCGACGGTTGAAAAAACAAGTAGTAACTATTCTATGACCTTTCCAGGATTAGACCAACTTTAATCCATGCTGTATGAATCTAGCCTCATATTACGTATTTGCTCCATGTGAGTTCCTACATGTCAGCTTTGCGTTTCCTAACCATCATGGCAGGCCATGCATATAAATTGATCAGGATTGCAAGGCTCTTATCATCTCATTGTGTTACACTACCTGCACAATCTTCTTTCAAGTTGTGAAACTGCAACCTTCTGTTGGTTTCAGATGGTATGTTTGCCCTTATTTGAGTTTGTATCATTGCTACAGTACAGTGTGACATATTCGTCCCTATATTTATACATTTGTCTCTTTTTTTTTAGAATTAAAAGAGGGGCAAACATGCCATACTTTTAAAAAAGTGGGGGCAAACATGCCAAGTTGTAAAGACAAAACATACAGTTAGATCTCAAAGTAGGGGCAATGAAACAAAACATACAATTCTCTTTAGGACCTATTTGGATGTTGGAATTGAATTCATTGTAATTTACGTACATATTTGAGCTAGCTATATATTTGAAATGGAATGGAATAAAGTTGGAGAGTGCAAACATAGTATGGTGATTTATAGAATTTATTTTCCACCTCCCAATGAGATAGTCTTAGAAGTGAACTTTGAAAAGTGGTACAATATTAAATTCTATTCAAATAGACTAATTTATTATAGAGATTTCAATTCCACCGAATGAAGGAAACCAAATGGGCCTTATTGAAATATTTTCAAGGAATTCTCATATAGAGCGATTCTTTTCTGTGGATCTAACAAAATCGGTCTACTTGTACGTCAGTTTTGAAAGAACCTAAAACTAAGTACTCCAGAGTACATCTACAATACTACAGACGAAAGTCCACAAATATATCGCTCGTTGCATTTGTGGGTTGCATGTCATTGTGGTAAGCCTTGTAAAATGTGATTATGAGAAACAAACATGATTTGCTCTGAATAGACCTACGACATGACCACTTGTGATTAAAAATAGTCTTTAACATTTTCAAATATGTCGAATATTATTAGGATTTAATCAGAATTACTCTTGGAATCTCCAAACACATTCCTAGTTGAATATTGTGGCGGAATAGTTTTATGTAGCTTCAAGCATGAACCTAGAAATTGTTGATCATGAATAGGCCTTAGAAACCAGAACGGGTAGAATACATATACGACTTTGTAGAATACTGCTCCATTGTTATGCCGAAAAATCATATTATAAGAAATGTCTTGGACCTAAATTATCGATGTCAACTTGTATTACTATTCCTTGGACTTGGAAATGGTTAATTTATGACCAAATATTGTTAGGCAGGCAAATAGTGGGCCGTTTTGTTTCAGTCAACAGTCCTTTCATGAAATAGTTGATTTTGTAATCGCGCTCTACCCGTAGATATACTTAAATTCCAACATTTATTGGTTCCATGAAAATTGTAAGATGCATTTTATTGTCAACAAAGCATCATGTGACGTTTGTCTAATGCTCTAACAGTGTTTGTACTGCAGCAAGAGTTCTCTCTATTCTTTTATTTGGTTCCTCAGATAATATACTATACCAAAAGTTGCTCCAGATTTACACTATTAAGCGAAACTTATAATCATCAGTATAAAAAACCATATTTCTTGCAGCCAACATTATTTCCAAGACCGGGAACTTGACAGCAGTTATGATTCATGCAAAACATTCACATTTTCCATCGTCGTTATTATGTCTGGCTACAACCTTACTCTCAGAACTATCTGTTTGCAGTGTCCTGCACTCCTGGTCGCATTTGCTAAACTGACAATCTCTGTGCCAAAATTTACAACGGCAAACAAATAAGGGATCGGCATAAATTGCAATGGCACAAAGGATATGCTTTGAGATGCACTAGGTGTAAGTGAACTGTAATCAGAGTTGATGATTCCCCTTCCCTATTCGGAAAAAAAAAAATACTAGCTTTTTTCGTTCTATCTCTGACTCCCTAAGATTCTATTATAGCCCAACAAGTATGGACACACAAGGAACAGAGAAATTGATATTACGTGTCAATGTCGAGAAAAGAGATTGGAGAGGTGGTATGGTATTTAGGAATCAAAGAACTGGTATAGCGTATCTGAGGCTGCAGCTCCCGCCCAGCACCCTGCCGCCTTCCTTGGCGCACCCCCTGGCAAGCAGCTGACCTATGGCAGCCTTCAGGCACATCTTGCAGTCCCCGCCAGAGAGGTCCTTGGTGCACTGCGTTATGCCGTGAAGCATCCGCAACCCTCCACCGACCGCCGCCGTCTCGGCCACCCGACGGCGAACAGCAGCGGTGAGAGGTACGCCGTCCTCGTGAGCCGCTTCATCAAGCCAGCCACCTCCCTGTCGAACTCGGGCGACCGTTCCGCGCACCGGACGAAGGCATCGCCCGGGATGAAGGCACGGTGGTCGCGGTCAACCTCGCCAAAGAAGGGCTCTTTCGGCGTACCTGAGCGTGCAGGCAGAGACGGCGTCCTTGGCCGCGGCACCGGCGCCGCGCGTGCGCCCGCGTGCGGAACGGATGCACTCTGCGCACGCCGCTCGCGCCACGTCGCCGCGGCAGAGCGCGAGGCCGTGCACGCTCTCGTCGTCGCGGCCTCCTCTGCCGTGGACCGTGGCGATGTTGAACCCGAGGGCGGGGGCCTTCGCCTCCAGCAGCGACATCAAATGGCGAAGCCTGCTTGCGAACATACTGTGGGCGGCGAAGCTACCGGCGCCAGAGCAGGACACGCGGGAACCTCCACGGACGAGCCGGAGCCGGCAGCGGCGGCCTCTGCCGAAGTCCACGGGCCGGCAAGGAGGACAAGGAACACGATTTCAAGAACCATAGCGTTGGGTTTGTAGAAAGTTTGGAAGGCGTTGTTGTCCAGCCAAAGGGCGCGAGTCATTTAGACATTTATAGAGGCAGAGCGCAAGGTTTATAGAGGCAGAGCGCGAGGCCGTACATGCTCGGCTCGTGGCTTGTAGAAAGAAAGTTTACAAATCTTATTAATGAAAGCATCTGCAAGATTTACACCAGATTTAATTACTTGTATATCTTTCCATTTGACATGGCTAACAAAGCTTCTTGATTGTGAGAAGAAATACTAGTATGTCGGTCCAAGGTATTGGTGTTGTTGGAGAACGGAAGAACCAGAGAAGGCGCAGGCTCCTGGAGGAGGTCGTATTCGCGGTCTGTTGCTGCTCCAGGGCCAAGTTTTTTTTTTTTTAATTAGGACCAACCATGCCAAAACAAATGCTGACCGCCAGAAAGAGAAGTAACGACGCGGGTCATAATGTCATGTGTCTTGTTGTCATTGTGTTCTGATGTGTGACCCCTCGAGTGCAGACAATGAAAATAACGTTGTACTCCATTCTGAAATATTTCGACGATGAGTGACTATTAGTTTCATTTTTTATCAAGTCTTCTTTAAAAAAAATATGGGATCATTTTTATCAAGTCTTAAAATATGGGAAATATCAAATATTTTTGATGATTATTTTATCATTAAAGAAATTTTGTAACTTGTACATAATTGAATATTTTTTTTAATGATATGAATGGTCACCAATGTTTTTAAAAGTCAACAGCATCAAATATTTAACAAACGGAGGAGTATGGCTCATGATTAGCTAAAGAAATCATTTCACAGGAACCATTGCAAAATTACAAAATTGTGTGTATGCCAAACATAGACGAGCCCTACATTTCATTGAGACATCAACTGGGGATGCTTCTTCGCAATGGGTTCTAAAAAATGGCGATGCTTCCTAAATCATGGCTTTGTTATAATTCAGAACATATAGGTCAAGATATGTTTGTTAACAGAGCAAAACTGAATAGCCGCTGAACATGCATTTCTCGTGAATTGATCGGGCTAGCTTCTTTGTAGGCAGGAACTCAGGTGCCACACCAATTGAGCTGCCTGATTCTTGGCTGCAAACGATGATTATTGCTATGCATTGGTTATTGACGGAAGCAACAGCATGTGACTTGAGAGAATGGGCTTATTATTGGACATCACATTTGGGTTGTGACAGAGTTAATTAGTGTAATAACATCCTTAATTTTTTAGCAACATTCAAACTCCAAAGTCTATTAAAGTTTTGAAAAAAGAAATAGGAAAATAATTAAAGTTAGAACAAGAAATAGAGAAGAAGGAAGTTTTGAAAATAAACAAAAACCTGCAAAATACCTGGGCATCCCATTGTCTATATATACAAACTGAGGAGAACGGACCTACAGCCGCTTGTTGATGCAGTTGCTGATTGGCTACCAACTTGGAAATGGGGTCTCATGAACCGGTCGGGTCAGGTCATGCTAGCCAAAGTCACTTTAACTTCTATGCAGCTCCATACCGCTATGGCGATACGGCTGCCACCATGGGTGCTCAGGCGATCGACAAGCTAAGGCGCGTTCATTTGGAATGGTACAGAATCTGTGTCCGGGGGAAATGCATGGTCGCCTGGCGCAAAGCTTGTCGACCGGTACACATGGGTAGGACTTCACGACCTCAATCTATTTGGCTTCGCTTTGAGGTTGAGGTGGGAATGGCTCCGACTTACAAATGACGATCGGTCCTGGGCGGCTATGTCATACCATGTGGAGAAAGAAGTGCAACAGATGCTCGACATCTCAGTGGTAGCAAATTTGGGTGACGGAAACAAAATCAAGTTCTAGAATCACCGAGATGGAAGGGAAGAAGATAGCGCAAATTGCTCCAACCTTGCTGCAGTCTGTGCCCACCCGAAACAAAAACTCAAGAACAGTTCGGCAAGCCATGACCGATGAGAGCTGGGTTAGAGACATAACAGGAGCACTGCCGCTATAGGCGCTAATGGAGTTCATTCCCTTCTATCGGTACTCCAGCGATCGCCCTATCACCATGAACGCAGATTCTTTCACATAGCGATGGTCAAGCACAGGGCAATACACCACGGCCTCCACTTAGCAAGCCTTCTTCGCAGGACAAACAACTATTTGCAGGGGCCAAGGAGCTCAAGGGGACAAAAGCACCTGGTCGCTGCAAGATGTTCCTTTGGCTCGCATATTGGACAAGTGCTGGACATCAGAGCGAAGGTTTCGGCATAATCTTCAGGACGGGGCAGACTGCGCGTTCTATGCGCAGCATGCCGAGTCCATCCATCACCTTCTCCTCGGATGTGTTTTCAATCATGAAATTTGGTTTCGCCTGCTACGCCGTAGAACATTACATGCACTAGCTCTGGTCGCTGATTCCACCCTCGCCGATTGGTGGTTGTGTCGCGTAAAAGAGTTGGGAAAGAAATTAGACAAGGCTTTGACACGCTCTTTAAGCTCCTGGTGTATTTGAAAAGAACATAACAGACGCGTCTTTTGACAACTCGAGTCGGACGCCGATTCAGATGGTGGCTTTCCTCCAAGAGGAGGCTAGATCATGGTCACTCGCTGGTTTTAGCAAGCTGTTTTTCTTCTTGTAAATCGTCAGTCTCACGTCATGATCCACGTCTTGTGGATTTCCCTTATACCTTTGTGCGTTTCAGTATTTCTGTCAATGCTGCCTGGCCTAGGCTGAGCTCTCCTCGTCTCTCTTAATGAAATACGTGCTCAGGCACGTTCGCTAAAAAAATAAAACAAAAAATAGAGTTGATTTTATTTTGGTACTTCCAAGATTCGTTGATTTTTGTTGGGAGATAATTTATTTAATCGAATTCATTTGAAGCGGAGGTTAGAAAAATGTTTAAACACCTTTTTTTCTTTTCATTTCTCATTCTCCACGGAAACCCACCCTCTCTCCCCTCATGGCCTGGTGCGCTTTTCCTTCTCCGTTCCCCTTTTCGCACGTGGCTGGCATGCCTCTGCTCCTTTCACTCTGCCCAGTCGGCCCACTGCACCCACCATCGTCTTCCTCGCGTCGCGACCTACCTCCGCGCCGCCCAATCGACCGACGCCATATACAGCGCTGCGCTACTCCTCCAGGTTGCTAGAGGTATAGCTTTCCACCCGAAACATTGGTTGCTCGCTCATATTTTTCATCTCGGAAGAACGATTCTTCCGCTCACAGTTGCTAAACTGACAGCTTGTTTTGCAAGTTTTGATATACTACACAATTGTTAGGTTATATTGAACTAATGTTTCAAAGACAACTTTGATTTTAGTTAGAAGTGTAGGCAATGCGATATTTACCTCAAAATTAGAACTAAGTTGATAACCCTACGCGAGACGCAGAATTTAATTGTAGTTTACACTAACAAAAAAAAGTGAAGTTTTTTCTTTACATGAAGATAGATTATTTAATGTGACCATAAGACACACCCCATTAACAATATTTATAGCCTTTATCAAAAAAAAAATGATCGTAGTTTAGGGGTAAAGGATTTGACTTGATTCTTAAATGTCATTTGTTCGATTCTCTATTTTAATATATTTTTAACACTAATTATCAATAAGTTAATGAAGTATATAATTTTTAGACCAATGACTGAAGTTTGTTGATGATGTAGTGGTCTCCTTATTTCTTAAAAAACCATAGAATCATGAAAAATACCATGTATTGTCGCTTGGTACTGCTTTCACAAACGACACTTTCAAAATGTCTGTTTTTTGGGGAGTTGAAAATGTTTTATTCAATAGGACTATTTCAATGGATTTTTTGTGTACAAATGTAGATACTCACATATATGCACGAGTACTCACCCTATGAATACATGCACACACACTCTACAAACTTCAACAACAGACTGAGCCGGTTGTTCTAGAGATTCACCAAATCACACCTCGGTGTCGACGCGACGCCTCGGTGCCGCCTACCACGAAATTAATAAGTAGCCATGAAATACAACACCTATGTTAAATCTAAGATTTGACCTGGGTGGATTATTTCCATCACAAAACAACCTAATAACCCGAGCTAAGCTTATTTTGTTATACATCCTGCAATTTTAGAAAGACCCTTATTTGACATTGCAACAAGAAAAACCCCTTATATAACATCTAATTATAATTTTTAATCCCTTCTATGACATCAATCTTATATTTACATAAATAAAGAAAACTAAAAAACAATACTTATGGAATTCACAAAAAATCCTAAAATTTCTGTGGTGGTAGGTGAAATTACGTTCTACAACTTTCCTTTTTTATTTGAAAAATTTTGACTTAAAATTAGGATCTACCACCACAAAATGTTAAACTTGTAGTAATCTCTAAATTTTAAATCAAAATATTTTTTTAAAATTGAACTTGGATCGAAAAGATAACTTGTAGAATATAATTTTAGATACTACTACAATTTTTTGGGATTTTTCTAGATTTCAGAAATGTTGGTTTTATAATTTTAATTTTTTAAACTATAAAGTCAATGTCATAGAAGAGAATAAAATTACAACTTGATATCATATAAGGATTTTTTATATTTACTAAAGGTTTGTGAAAAATTGAAGTGTCATACAAGGATTTATCCCCATGTACCAGTATGCTTTGAAATGTCCCAGGTGCCAGCGAAAAACTCAGCATTTTCGTTATATTTGAATTTCTATGCACAAACAATTGGGAACACGCGGAAGGGTCGGATAAAGAAATTGATTTACAACAAGAGGTTGAGGAAGTGGTATATGGTCGGTATCTAGGAATCAAAGAACGGGTACAGCTCGTATCTGAGGCTGCAGCTTGCGCCCAACACCCTGCCGCCTTCCTTGGCACACCCCGTCGCAAGCATCCGACCGATGGCAGCCACCAGGCACATCCTGCAGTCCCCGCCGGAGAGGTCCTTGGTGCACTGCGCCATCCCCTGCATCCTAAGCGCTCCGCTGCCGCCGACCGCCGCCGCTTTTCGGCCGCCCCGGCGGCGAACAGCAGGGGGGAGATGTACGCCGTCCTCGTGAGCCGCTTCATCATGGCCGCCACCTCTCTGTCGAGCTCAGGCGACCGTTCGGCGACGTGGTCGCCCGGCACGACGGCGCGGTGGTCGCGGTCGACCTCGCCGAAGAAGGCGTGCTGGCCGGCGGCGTAACGGAGCATGCAGTCGTCGAGCCAGACGACGGCGTCCTTCTTGGCCGCGCACCGGCGCCCAACGTGCGCCGCGCGGACCGGATGCACTCGGCGCACGCCGCGCGCGCCACGTCGCCGCGGCATAGCGCGAGGCCGTGCACGCTCTCCTCGCCGCCGCCTCCGTGGACCGTGGCAATGTCGAACCCATCGGCGGGGGCCTTTGCCTCCAGGAGCGACAGCAGACGGTGAAGGTTGCTTGCGAACAGGCTGTCGGCGGCGAAGCTACCCGCGCTGGAGCACGACACGGCGGGCGCCGACATGGACGAGCCGGCAGTGGCGACGGCTTCTGCGGCAGGCCACGGGCAGGCAAGGAGGAGGATAAGGAATGCGATTCTAAGAACCATGATGTACGTTCAGAATGATTATTTGAGAGCTTGCGAGAGGAGAAGAGACTGAAGATACCCATTATGCGACGGTGTGCTGTGGCCTTATAACAGCAGGTCGAGGAGAGGAGGATGATGTCGATCGGTCCAAGTTGTTGTGTTGGACCGAGGATGGAATGGAATCAGTAGAAAAGGCAAGCGCGGGCGCCTCCTGGACGAGGTCGTATTTGCGGTCTCTTCCTGCTGCTGCTCCTAGACAAGGTCCTCCATGGTCATCTTACGCAACACAGCGGTTGTTGACACCGTGTTCCGCGTCTGGATTGGTGACCTCTCACGTGCACACAATGAAAATAAGGTGGGAAGATGCCTGACGAAGTGACGATTACTATCAAAATAATTTCACATTAGCCATTACTACTACAAAATTATTACACAATCCTATGTAATGTAGGGTATGCCAAACACAGTTGTTAGGACAAACAAACTTACTTTAATCCAAAAAGTGAACTAAAATTGTAATCCTATGAGAGCATATCGCTTGTCTTTAATCGCACTGCATGCATTTTTTTTTTTTAAACAAGAAGGAAAATCGCACTGCAATCGTTGCCAAAGAGAGCGCGAGAAGGATCGAAATGAGGTTTGTCAATCGGATACTTGTCTTGAAGTTTGAAGATTCTAAAGTAATAGGGGCGAAATTACAGATCCATCTAGTTCATCTTTGAACCTCTTTAGTTCAAAAATAGTGAACTAAGCTTTCACTTTTGAAAAACTTATTTCATTTTTGTGAACCAAAGAGGAGGGTATTTCACCTTTTACACCTCTAGAAAATAACCATACCCATTTGCCAAAAGAAAAAAAAAAAGTTAATCTCCCAGAACGGGCAGAGGACTAGATGCCAGCTCGGTCAAAGGTCAACAAGGAATGGTTAAAAATGAGGTTAAACCTTAATGCCGTAAATTACTAATGAATAAAGAGAGTACATCTCTTAAGGGGACGGTGGTCCGGTCGTGCCATCGGCTGATGACCTATCATCTGCTGCGCTCCCTCCGTCAGCACAAAAAAGAAACATCAATTAGCAGTATTCCCTTTTTGAACAAAATGCGACAGGAATGATTTTTTTTTTTTCATGAGAAGCAACAGGAATGATTGATGCTGCCTTTGGCTGTGTGTGCCCCCAGTTGCAGCTCCTCAGTCATGCATAGTACTTTGACCTCAAAACGAGATTGATTATCTGGGGAAGTTTTCCAAGCATGCTTAAACAAAGCGTCCAAGCTGAAGCCGTGAAGCGGCGTCACAACTAACTAATAAACATTTCTTACTGTCTAAGCTAAAGAGAGCAATAAACTGCAGAGGTAGTAGGTGGTAACATCTTCTCATTCGCTGAGCGCACATTATAATCTCGACACGTCTCGATCGCTCGACATCAGCAGCAGAAGGGACATTTAAGAGATCATTGGTTGAACCAAAGTGATGACACATCAAAATATAAAATAGAAATGTCATTTTCGACTATACGACACAGGTGAAACGCAACTCTCTTGCATGTTTGAGAAAAATAAAGCTACAGGGCAATAAGGGTTGTTTGACATATGGAAGAGCAGTTGTGTGTCTAAATTATATGTTGAATCTTTTTTTTTCTTTTTTTTGGCCAATTCCTAATATACCAGGGACATGCAACTTTGTGAATCATAGACCTGTCTATCCTGAGATGACTATAAGACAATAAAAACTACAATGCAACCATTTGTTTTCGAGCTTGACCCCAACAATTGATTAGGAAGATAACATTTTACATGTCATTAGCATTGCATAAATATCACATTAGTAGCTAGTATCCTGTTTTTGTCATTATCAGTGACACATATATGATGGTCCTTAGTTTCAATACCATCTACTAGTGAAATACGTTTGCGGCGCCTCATCTCACGTCTGATGACCTGTCTGCGTGCCCTCTGTCAGCACAAAATTTTTGAACAACACGCAAACTGAATGATTGATACAGCCTTCGGCTGTGTGCCCCCATTTTGCAGCCGCTGTAGGGCGTCAGGCGTCCCCATGCACTACACGGTACAGAAATAACGACTCATGTCAGTTGGTAAAAATAAATTATTAATGGTATTTCGGTAAAGATCGGCCACAAACGATGGGTCGGTATTACCAGTTTTACTAAGCAACGATTGGTCGGTAATTTTCTGTATATATACTGTCCACCTATCAGTCGGTAAAAATTATAATCTGCATCTAACAATCAGTCGGTAAATAAAAATTATACTCTCCCCTTGTGCTCCCTGGTGCCCCTCCTACCAGACCAACCCCGCAGCAGATCTCCCCATCCCCGGCCCAAAGCAAGCTTCCACGCGCAGCCCCAGTGGCCGACAGCTCCCCAGCGGCCATGGATTTGAGCTTCTTCCTCCTCGTCCTCCCTCGTAGCCAAGCTACAAAACTTCTACTTGCTGCTGGCCCCTTCGAGAGCACCTCCGTACATAGCCCCATTCGAAATCCCGGTCTTTGCCCAACAATCTCAGCAGCAACATCGAGATCCCGTGACCTCTCCTGCTCTTGGGACCAAATCCTGACCTAGTACGTCTCCCTCAACTCCTTTCCTCTTGTTGTATATTTACAGTCGATCTGAACTCTCATCTCTTTAACTGGTTGGAGCTAGAAATGATGGGCCTAGAGGACAATCTGCCTGCTGCTCCACGACCAGACAGCCAAGCTAAAAGCTAATCTGAAGGTAATTGTTTTCAATTTCAGTCATTCTTAAATTCCAAAGTTCGGGATAGAGTAGTTAAATTATTTTTTTATCCTAATATTTTCATTCATAAACTATCTTGCTAGAATAAAGTGTTTTCTACACTGTCTTAGGGACAATTTGCTGAAGAACTTGGTTCTAAAAAGATTTAGTGCAGACACTTCATGAACAACTACCCTCCACGGTATGGCTATCTTTTTTAGGTCCTACGAATTTCTTATTGTTATTGTCAAAGATTCTATCTGTGACTTGTGTGTATAAAAGCTTTTCTTTTATCAATTCATTTGGCTTTCCTGAAATTTACATTTAATTAAAATCCTTATTTTTGCGGTATGTGGATGTATAATTACGTATGCAGCTATATTCTTACGCTTATATTTTTATTCTATTTTTAAAGCTGTTCTGCATGGATAAATCGTGGATCGATGAGGCTAGGTACAACACATATTGCTTAAATTAACTAAAGTAGTCTCTCTAGCTGTTAAGATTTAATATATAGATTGCATGTAGGGAGAGAAAGGCCTATATACAAGGGGTGAACAGTTTTCTAGCTTTTGCATTTAGAAATTCGGCGGTAGGACAAAAGATATTGTGCCCTTGCAGAAAGTGTGTTAATTCATTTTGGAGAGAGAGCAGCAAAGTGCGAGAACACTTGATATGTGATGGGTTCCTAAAGGGGTACAGAACATGGAATTTACATGGGGAGAGTGGCTCTTCTTTTGTGAATCATGACACTGGTGATGTTTCTGAGTTTACGGAGCAGCCTAACGAAGACGACGATGACATATCTAAGTTTCTTAGGGACTTACCTTGTGGTTTAGATGATGGAGGGGCTTTGGAGGACGATGGTTCTTTTGATCCGCCTAGTGCAGATTTTGCTACCATTCAAAAGTTAGCAGAAGATAATAGTCAAGATTTGTACCCGGGTTGCAAGAACTACTCAAAGCTACGTTTTCTAGTCAGATTACTGCATGTTAAACTTATAGGGGGATGGACTGATAGAAGTTTTGATATGTTGATAGATCTTCTTACGGATGCATTCCCTATGGGTGTAGCACTTCCTAAAAGCTTTCATGAAGCTAAGAAATTGGTAAAATCTGTAGGACTTGGGTATGTTAGTATTCATGCATGCCCAAATGACTGCATTCTATTTTGGAAGGAGCATGAAAAATCTGAATGGTGTCCAAAATGCAAGGCTTCACGTTGGAAGTTTGCAAAAACTAGTTTGGATGGAAAACGTGTATATAAGGTTCCTAAGAAGGTTCTTCGCTATTTTCCTATAAAAAAAAAGGTTGCAAAGGTTATTTATATCCTCCAAAACTGCAAGTTTAACAAGATGGCATGAGGAAGAGCGAATAAAAGATGGTTTGCTTAGGCATCCGGCAGATTCCCCATTATGGAAGGATTTTGATGAGAAGTATCCTGAATTTGCTGCTGATAGCCGTAATATCTGCCTAGCATTTGCTGCTTGAAAGTGCATCTAGGCCCTAAGTGGGTTTTGGTGAAAAATGACAACAAAATTAAAGAGCTAATGATCTCTACAAGATGATGTGCAGAAAAAGGATCACAAAAAGGAGAAAAATAATATGATCATCTCAAGAGGCCCCTAACTTTCAAAAAGGAGAAAAGAACAAAAAAGATGATACTTGAAAGGTTTATTGTTCTTTTCTTTATAGGAGTGTCGTACTATCAAGAGGGATGCAAAATCAAGTGGAAGTGTCGCAAAAGTGCTCAAATCTCTGTTCAGTTTATTTCAGTCCAGAGAGGTGCTCATCGGACGGTCCGGTCTCGGACCGGAGTGTCCGGTGGCCTTTAAAAAGGGATTCCAGAGAGGACGTCGTCGAACAGTCCGGTCCTGTACCGGACGGTCCGATGGGCTTTTCCCCAACAAAAGAACCGTTCCAGAGAAGGTGTCATCGGAGGGTCCTGTCCGTCACCGGACAGTCCGATGACCCTCGACCCAGTCAGCAACGGCTCCCTTGGGGGACTTCGGGTATAAATACCCCTTCGTCTCCAACGGTCCCCTTACGCCCAAAAACAGCTGAAAACACTCTCTTGAGTTAAAAACTCCATTCCTCACTCCTCCTAAGTCTTCCACAAGCAAGATTAAGCTAGGGATTGAGTGAAATCGAGCTAGCAACACCTTGAGCCTCTCCATTCCACTCTTTTGAGCATTTGTGAGGCACTAAGCTTGAAGTTGCATTTGTTACTCTTGGGGCTTTTGCTCCTAGACGACTAGGCGTCCCCGTGGAGCTCTCAACTCGTGTGAGAAGCCCCGGGAAGTTTGTATTACCCCTCCCGCAAGGGAAAATCTAGTGGAGCAACTCAAACTCGATCTTCGTGGTCGTTTGAGCGAGATAAAGGGTTGAAAGAGACCCGGTCCTTTGTGGACCTCTCAACGGAGACGTAAGGTTCTTTGTGAGCTTGAACTTCGGAAGAAAAATCACCTGTCTTCGTGTATCTCTTTATTCACATAAGTTTTCTCACACTTATATTTGCCATTTACATTTCCGCATCGATCTACTTGTATACTAGGTTCTAGCTTAGATCCATACTTCTGCGCTGTTCTTAAGCTCTTTATAAAACTTTCTATTCAAGTAGATTTCTGATATTCTGCTCAGTTTTTAAACTATCGGCGAAATCGTTTTCGGACCGGAGTGTCCGGTAAATAACCGGAGTTTCCGGTACCGGAGATTCCGGTACGGGGAGGGTCCGGTAGTTTAACAAATTCGAGACCTAATTTGCAGGATATTTAAGTTGGCCTATTCACCCCCCTCTAGGCCACTTTCAATTGGTATCAGAGCCAGGGTCTTCTGCAAGACTTAACCTTTTGAAGATTACATTAAGGCAACAATGACAGAAAAGGGTGAAACACAAAAACCGTACTCGGGGATTCCCTTCAACTAAGAGCTCAAAAATGACTTGAGAACAGGACAAGACCGGAAAATCCGGAAAAATTCCACACTTTGATGGAACATATTATGAGCATTGGAAGTGCAAGATGATGATATATCTAGGATCCATGGGACCTCAAATAGTCAAGCTAGTAGAAGAGGGATTCACTCTTGAGAATGAGGAAAATCCAACCTCAAAAGATGAAGTCATCATGCACCGAAATTCACAAGCTGCATCCGCCCTTATCTCAGCTCTTAGTGCATCCGAATACACAAGAGTTGTGGGTATTACTAATGCTCACGAAATTTGGAAGAAGCTTGAAGTGATCCATGAAGGGACTGATGTTGTGAAGGAAGCAAGAGAAGATCTCTTGAGAGGACAATACAACTTGTTCCTTCGCATGCCAAAATGAAGGACCTCAAGAAGTTCATGATAGGTTGATGACTATTGTCAACAAAAGAAGAGCTCTTGGAGTTCACCTTGATGACGTGGAAGTAAACAAGAGGTTGCTGCAAGCCTTGAGGCCTTGGAACCCAAGCATGTTCCTTGATTCGTCAAAAGGAAAGATTCAAATACTTTTCAACTGATGAAGTGTTGGGAAGACTTCTAGCCCAACAAGATCAAGATGAAGAAGCAAAGAGAGTAAATGATCTGATTAGTGGTGCCACATTTGACAAATCAAAAGAGAAAGACATAGCTCTCAAAGCTAAGAAAAAAACCGTCATTGAAAGCTCAAGTGATAGTGATAGTGATGAGGAGATGGCTCTTCTTGTCAAACGCTTTAAAAAATTTCAAGAAAAGGTGGCTTCACTAAAAGGAGCTATAAAAAGAAAAAATCAAAGAGAACTTGCTATGAATGTGAAGCATTTCATTGCGGAGTGTCCAAAGAGCAAGAACAAGAGAAGAAGAGAAGAAAGATAAGAGCAAGAACTTCAAAAGAAGAAGTAGTGGTCAAGCTCACATTGGGCAAGAATGGAATTCCGATTCCGACTCCTCCGACTCCGACTCCGATGAAGGTGGCATTGCAACTCTAGCGTTTGGGATCACCACTCCAAACAAATCACTTTTTGAGAGTCTAAGTGATGATGAAGACAACGTGCCCATGTGCCTTATGGCTAAAGGCATCAAGGTATCATCTAAAATTAAGCATAAAAATTCCTCTAAATGTGATAGTGATGATGATAGTTCTTCAATTCCAAGTATCTTTGAACTAATGTCTATGCTTGAGTCACAAAGGGAGGACATAGAAAGGCAAGAGAGGACATCCTTGAGAAGCAAGAAGAATTGCTTATCCTTGAAAAGGAAAGAAACCGTGCTCTTGAGGATGCCCTAGCAATTGAGACGAAGAAAGTTGATGATTTGACCGATGGTTTTACCAAGGTCAATGAGACTAGTGAAGTTCTTAAGAATACAAATGTAGTACTCCAAGAGAAGCTTGATGTCTTTGAAAAGACTCATTCATCTCTTCTAGTACAATTGAGAATCTTAAGAAAGACACATCTTCATCTAAGTTTGCGTCTTGCCCCTCCTCTAGTAATGGTTGTGCTAGGTGTCACAAGTTGACGTAGAAGCCTATGCCAATCAAGCAAAAATCATTGATGACTTGCAAGAACAAGTCAAAATGCTTCAACACGAAGCAAAATTGAAGTTCAAGGATCTTGATGATGAGAAGATCAAGTATGCTAGAGGAGCATACCAACACTAGGAGGCCACATGTGAAGGATGGCATAGGCTATGTTAAAGGTGGCAAGCAAAATGAGAGGATGAAAGTAAATGGAAAGGAGTTCCTCAAGTTCACTAAGGAAGGAACACAACAAAAGGAGCATGACACAACAAAGAACACTAATTACGATTCTTTTGTCTATAATGCAGCTCATACACCTACTATGCCATGTCATGTCTTTGATGCATCTTATGTACTTATGAAAAATGTGCATGGTCGAGTCATTGCTAAATATGTTGGGACACGCAATGTGAGGCCACGGCCTTATGTGTGGGTGCCCAAATCTCTTGTAACTAATGTGAGAGGACCCAAACAAATTTGGGCACCTAAAATCAAGAATTAAATTTTTTTTTGTAGGACTATGCCTCCGGTGGAAAAAAGTTGGGTGGTCGATAGTGGATGCACCAATCATATGACCGGAGAGAAGAATATGTTCTCAAGTTTTGAAGAGAGCAAATCTCCAAGTGAGAACATTGTGTTTGGAGATGATGGAAAAGGAAAAGTGCTTGGTAATGGAAAAATTGCCATCTCAAATGATTTGTCCATTTCAAATGTACTTCTAGTAAAATCCTTGAACTACAATTTGCTGTCCGTTTCTCAACTTTGTGAAATGGGATATAATTGTTTGTTCACACATTTGGGTATGACCGTGATTCGAAGAAGTGATTCCTCAATAGCATTTAAAGGTCATCTAGTCGGGAAGCTTTATCTAGTGGATTTTTCATCGGATAAAGCTGAACTAGATACTTGTCTTGTTGCTAAATCCTCCATGGGGTGGTTGTGGCATCGACGACTAGCCCATGTTGGTATGAGAAACTTACACAAACTTCAAAAAGGGGGTCACATCATTGGACTAACCGACATTTGCCTTGAGAAAGATAAAATTTGTAGGGCTTGTCAAGCGGGAAATTAAGTTGGAGAAAAGCATCCATCCAAGAATACTATGACGACATCAAGACCTTTAGAGCTGCTACACATGGACCTATTTGGTCCCGTGTCTTACATAAGCATCGGTGGTAACAAATATGGTTTAGTTATTGTTGATGATTTTTCTCGTTTCACTTGGGTATTCTTTTTGCATGATAAAGGTGAAACAAAAGATGTACTCAAGACGTTCTTGAGAAGAGCACAAAATGAGTATGAAGTAAAGATCAAGAAAATTAGAAGTGACCATGGTAGTGAATTCAAGAACACACAAGTTGAAGAATTCCTGGATGAAGAAGGCATCAAGCATGAATTTTCGGCACCCTACTCCCCTCAACAAAACGGGGGGCCGAAAGAAGAATCGAACTCTCATTGAGATGGCAAGAACCATGCTTGATGAGTACAAGACGTCCGACCGTTTTTGGGCGGAAGCGGTCAACACGGCATGCCATGCTATCAACCGTCTCTATCTTCATCGCCTCTTGAAAAAGACTCCATATGAGTTGCTCACCGGTAACAAACCAAATATCTCATACTTTCGCGTTTTTGGGAGCAAATGCTTTATTCTCAACAAGAAACCCAAAACCTCCAAATTCGCTCCAAAGGTTGATGAAGGTTTCTTGCTTGGTTACGGGTCAAATGTTCACGCCTATCGTGTTTTCAACAAAACCAATGGTTGTGTTGAAATTGCACGTGACGTGAAGTTTGATGAATCTAATGGCTCCCAAGAGGGCAAGTTGTTTGTGACATGATAGATGACGAAGAACCCCATGTGAAGCAATAGGAAGGATGACACTTGGTGATGTGAGACCACAAGCTTCGAACAATGAACATCCAACACAAGACACACCAATTCAAAATGATCAAGATCAAGTCGGTGAACAAGGGAAGGACTCAAGTGACGAACTTCCAATACATGATCAAGATGTTTATGAGAACGAGAATTCCACTCCTCAAGTGCAACATCCTAGAGTGCACCAAAATGTACAAAGAGATCACCCCGTTGATCAAATTCTTGACGACATAGACAAAGGGGTAATCACTAGATCTCGAGTTGTCAATTTTTGTGAACATTACTCTTTTGTCTCTTCTTTGGAGCCACTTAGAGTTGAAGAAGCACTCGAAGATCCGGATTGGGTGATGGCTATGCAAGAGGAGTTGAACAACTTCACACGGAATGAAGTGTGGTCCTTGGTCGAAAGACCAAAACAAAATGTTGTGGGCACCAAATGGGTGTTCTGCAATCAGCAAAATGAAGATGGTGTTGTGACAAGAAACAAGGCACGACTAGTGGCTAAAGGATGCTCACAAGGGTTTGGATTTCGATGAAACTTTTGCACCCGTAGCTAGGCTTGAATCAATTCGAATACTACTTGCCTTTGCTACTCACCATGATTTTAAGCTTCATCAAATGGATGTGAAAAGTGCATTTCTCAACGGTCCAATCAAGGAAGAAGTATATGTTGAACAACCTCCCGGCTTTGAAGATCCAAAGTATCCTAACCATATTTACAAACTCCAAAAGGCGCTCTATGGGCTTAAGCAAGCACCAAGAGCATGGTATGAATGCCTTAGGGATTTTCTTATAAATCAAGGTTTTAAGATTGGAAAAGCTGATCCACCCTCTTTACAAGAATGGTTGAAAATGATATCTTCGTTTGTCAAATATATGTTGATGACATTATATTTGGCTCTACTAATCAATCTTATTGTGAAGAGTTTAGCAAGATAATGACCAAAAGATTTGAGATGTCAAATCTTGGAGAGTTGACCTTCTTCCTAGGTTTTCAAATCAAGCAACTCAAGAATGGAACATTCATATGTCAAGCAAAGTATATTCAAGACATGCTCAAGAAGTTTGATATGATGCATGCCAAGCCAATTAAGACACCAATGCAAGCAAATGGACATCTAGACCTCAACAAAGACGGCAAAGACATTGATCAAAAGGTATATCGTTCCATGATAGGCTCTTTGCTTTATCTTTGTGCATCTAGGCCCGATATCATGCTTAGTGTGTGTTTGTGTGCACGTTTTCAAGCCGCACCAAAAGAGTGCCATTTAGTGGCAGTCAAGAGAATCTTGCGATATTTGGTTCACACACCTAACCTGGGACTTTGGTACCCAAAGGGTTCAAAGTTTAGTCTGATTCTATGCCGGGTGTAAAGTTGATAGAAAAAGCACCTCCGGGACTTGCCAATTCTTGGGTAGGTCTCTAGTGTCATGGTCATCCAAGAAACAAAATTCCGTTGCACTATCCACAGCCGAAGCGGAGTATGTTGCAGCCGGTAGTTACAACTTCTTTGGATGCGACAAACTCTAAAGGATTACGGTTACATTCTAAATCGTATTCCTCTCCTATGTGATAATGAGAGTGCCATAAAAATTGCCTACAACCCCGTTGAGCACTCTAGAACAAAACATATAGACATCCGGCATCACTTCCTAAGAGACCACTCTATAAAAGGTGACATTGAAGTGAGTCATGTGAGAACCGAAAAGCAACTAGCCGATATCCTTACCAAGCCTCTAGATGAAAAACGTTTTTGCCTTCTAAGAAATGAGTTGAACGTCCTTGATTCTAGCAATGTGGCTTGAGATGGTGCATATCTGAGATGTTCTCTTTATTTGTTTTGTGAAACAAAAGTTTTTTTCAAAATGGAGTGATTTTCAAAACTATTTCATTGCTCTTGCCATTTTTTTTGGCCTATACTAGTCATTTGGTGATTATTGTTCTTGTAATGATATTTGATGGCTAATCACCAGTGATTATGTAACCATACATGTCCTACTATCTACCTCTCATCTATCTATCTCAAAGAAAAATTTCTACCAACTTTATTGATCTGTCCAGAAAGGAGTCGTCGGACCGTCCGGTCCGGGACCAGAGTCTCCGGTCTCGGCGTCTCCGGTATGGGACCGGACAGTCCGGTGTGCTGGGGGTATTTAAATCCCACTCGGGCCAAACCGACCATTCTATTCTCTTTTTCTCCTCTCCCGAGCCCTAACGCCCCCAAATCGCCTCTCCCTCAAACGTTTGATCCTTGGCTCGCAAAGTTGGGGATTCCACTCCAAATCCCCGCCCACGAACTCCCATCGGAGTCTCCGATCCTCTCTCCGACGAATTTCCCCCGAATCGAAGGTATTCATGAAAAATCTCATTTTATTCAATCTTGAACTTGGGACGTTTTTAGATGGTTTCAAGTGCACTTTATGGACTACCACATGGTTTTAAGGCAATGCTAGTGATTTGGTAGCTTTCTCATGGCTAGAACCGAAGAAATTGTAAACCTAGTTTCATCCTGTTTTAGCCCGATCTCTTCAACTAGGAGGTTTCTTCACGTTTTGCACTGCCCTAGTACCTAGTTTGATCACCATAACATGCAAACCCAGACCTGAAGTTTAGAATATCATCTCTTTCACCAAAACCATACAGTACCGGAGCGTCCGGTACCGCACCTGATACTCCGACGCCGGAGACTCCGGTGCCGGACCGGAATCTCCGGTGACACTGCTATCTGTCCATTCTACTTTATCTGCCAAACTCAATCCTCATTGTCCAGACATTTGTGTTTGACAGATGCCTCATGAACGTCGTTCCAAGAGTAGGAATGACCCAATTGGCTCCTCAAGTGCCAATCCATTGGGTTCTTTCTCCAAAAGGCAACGGGGAGAAAACACAAGCCGGAGTGGACAGTTCCGGCTACAGAGAGATGACAGCCCTGACAGTCCACCAAGAAGGCCCGTCATTAGGGCAAATAGAGGAAAAGGGAAGGGGATCGCTGGGGCTAGCTCTCCAGCCCATGAAGAAGATGAGCAATCTTTTGAACCTCGTGCATACCGGGATTTCACCTACCAAGAATTGGAAACCGTCACGCCACTGATACTTTACACATGGCGGTCAACTACCAAAAGGGGACTCATGATTTTCAGAAAATCAGAGATGAGGACCCTTTTATATATGTGAAGGAGGTGGGAGCTGGAGATCACCGCTTCCACAACAGGTTTCAGATGGACTGGTACAAGTCCGTCATCTTTGACAGGAGGCACCCCACTGAGATGAAGTGGGTTGATTGGCAGTACAAGGAGCATTGTAAGGATCCCACTTTCAACAAGATCATAGCAATGTGTGAGTCTCGAGGCTTGAATGACACCTCGAGAATTTAAAACTCAATCACTCCGATAAGTAAGCACGTTATGGTACCAAAGTGAGAAATTAAAAATTGTTCATTGTCACTCAATTAAGTTGTCGGGAATTAAATAGTAGAAGAAAAGACAAGCGACGAATAAAGAAATTCATATATGCCATAGCTATCTGAATTCAAAGTTTAAATTCTTTCTAATTCTAACTATTCCGCCATTTCACAAAAATTTTTAGGGCATTTGGAAATCAAAGTATTGAAAACAATAGTTCAAACTCCAAGTTGCTTAATCAAAACTCAAATTATGTAGGAAAAAATTCAAATTAGTCAATGAAAGGGTTCAAATTCTACAAATGATCATTCGAATTCAAAAGTTTGATTCTAAACTCTTTTGCTTGGCAAGCCATTCAACCGTTTTATTGGAGTTCAAATGCAAATTGAAATTCAAACTTTCAAATTCTACCTTGTTCTTTCCTTCCTTCTCTTTTTCTATTCTGCACTGGCTCTGCTTCTCTCCATCCTCTGCTGTCGCTCTGTTGTCGGGTGGCACAGTACAAGCCGCTGCTTCGTACCGCCGAGTGACCGATCGACAGAGCCGCCCATGCCGCTTCTCCCCGCCGGAGCTCCACCCTACGCCCTAGCCGCGCAGCACCGAGGAGACCCGATGAGTGAAATTGATGACCTCCGCGATCGCCGCTGCTCTGCCGTCCGGCGAACCACCCGCGTACGGGAAAGCGGCGACCTCCATCACCGTAGCCGGCCGCCGATTCAATTCACCCCGAAAACGCCGCTGCAACCCGTCCGGCCAGCTACCGTGTACGCAAACCGAACCAGCACACTTCAAATCGCTCAACCATCGGTCTATTTCTTCCTCCCGCCTCTGTCTGCCGTTCTTCTTCCTCTGCTCTGCGCCATTGCCGCCGCCTGCCCTCAAGCCGATCGCTCCGCTTCAAATCAAATCAAACCGAGCCCCTCCGTTGCACACGAGATCACCCACAACACACTCCCACACTCAATTAGCCATTTCAACACCGAAAACCCTAGCCAATTCCGACGATTCACGCTCGGGGCGCCGCCGCACCGCCATTGCCCCCTGTCGAATTCTTCATCGCCGGTGAGCAATTCTTCAATTCCTTCCGTCGGCACGCCCTTTGTGTCACCCTGAGTACATTTCAATTGACCGCTCGGATTTTGGTGAAGCTACGGTGACGGAATCACCACGACATCGCCGGTGCACACCCGCCGAGCCGCCGCCTCACCGTCGACAACCTCCTTCCGGCCACTTTCGGTCATCTTCATCGTGCGCAGAAGCTCCACCGTAGCCCACTGTTGCTCACACCGTCGCCGGTTACCC